>CAUYON010047312.1:0-126320 GCA_963573935.1 Arctocebus calabarensis
CTTTATATAGTGATCAAGGAAATGCCATGAAGGATATCTGTAACAGTATGATCAAAATATTTCTGAATGTATATGAATCGTGCTCTGTGATTGCACCAATGTACATAATTATGATTCAATAAAATTATTAAAAAAAAAAAACGCACATACAAGGTACAATGGAAATAGTAAGTAGTAGCATCCAGAAAAATAATAAGGAAAACATCAGGGGAGCTTCTCCTTGATTTTTCTATATGTTATCCCTTCTAATTTAATTTATACACATCTAGACTACTTACTGCAATTTAATTTATACACATCTTGACTACTTCTAATTTAATTAGAAGAGATAACTCATATTTGGTGTAGGCTTTTGGTTATCTGAGTTCTAACTGTATTCTTCGTTTCTACCTTCAAAAAAACACAGATGCAATATTTTATTGGCATGGAAAATAGACTTTAGGTGGTGTCAATACAAAAGAATGACATTCTTTATGTAGGATAACTAAATGAACTAAAGAACTACGATGAGCAAAAGTTGCCCTACTTAGAGTTGGGGAACTTTCTCCTGAAGAAAACACTTTTTTTGTAAACCATTAGCACTTTGTGATACCATTGATTCAATATATATTTGAACTTCATTTTTAATAGACACCCAGAATAAAAATATTTTGTTTTTTAAAGGAAGGAGGAATCATTTTTGGAGAAGATACTTTGGATAAGAAGGAAAATACAGATTGTTTTGATGGTACATTAAATGTTTTTCAGTTAAGCATCAGTAAGTAGTCTAGACTGAACATATTTTAGATTTGCTGACTGGAAGAAAAACTAAAGATACATTTACAAAGACTAGAGATAAAATATATAAACAGGTGACGTTAGGGTGAAATGCAACAAGACTTTATCTGCCACTTTGTCCTATAACCACCTTGCCTAATTTGGGAACATGTAATCTGTTCAAATTTTCCTGAACGGAAGAGAACAAAATCTGCTGGAAGGTGAAAGCAACGCAAGGGACTAGCCCCAGAGTTGGTGAATGCCGCTGCAGCCCTCAACAGCAGCAAGTGTCATGGAAGTACACCTGAGCACAGTCAAGGCTATGTACAGCAGCACTGGGTCTTCGGTGCAAAAAGAAAAGACATTTCACAGTTATTTGTGCACTTTGTAAAATGGAATAGTGACCATATAAAGGAATAATAAAAGAATTCCTAGCCCTAGGGTTGTTTCAGCCAGGCCCACTCATCAAAAAAGTGTCATTACTCCTAGAAAAACCTGCAGCTTTTAATGATTATTGGGAGAAACTTATTTTAAACCAAAAAATTTTGATTCTCAAAGCCTTCCTTAAAGTCCTGCTCTAACTTCTAATGTAGGTTTTAGGTAAATTTGTCTACTAAATTTGTTCAGCAGATTCAGAGAAACGGAATCTTAGAGCATAATTTTTATTTTTCAATTCTATGCAATTCTTTGTTGAACAATGTCTAAAAAATTCCTTTGAGAACCTCTCTCCCTTTTGTTTTCCTGGAGTAGAGTACAAGTGGGCATTGACTGTCTCTGTCTTACATAATGATTTTTTTCTCATAGCAAGGCAAAACTTAATAAAAATCAAAGAGGAAAGTGCAGCTATGTGCAGGAATTGTTGACATGTAAGAGCCTATTTTATTTATTTATCAATAAGAGTTATTTAAAAATGCAATCCTGGCAATTTAACAAGGTCTATTAAGTTAACCCCAATTAAATCTTCTGCATTTATTCAAAATATAGTAAATTCTCCTCTGGTAAATGCAATATATCTAAAATGTTCATTGTCATTGGAGCTGACTACAGAACATGGGAGATACGTAACACATAACTAAGGCTTTCTGTTTTCTGGTTAGTCATAAGAATTGCTGATATTGTCATTGAAATGTTAAAATTATACAAATGTTTAAAATTTCCTCCTATTTTTCTTTTCACCTTTCATCCAGTGTTAACAGCGTTTTTGAATTGCACATGCAACTTATTATGGAAAATAAACACATATCCAATTGTTGAGTACTTTTATCTTCTGGGTTTGCAATTATGCATACCCTGACTTTGAAACTTTATTGCAGATTAAAAACAGATTAACACACACACCACACATTCCTACACATACATACACATAAACACACATACACCCTCACACAATTTTGAATTTGCTTAGGAAAGAAATCCATCAAAATAAATAATTCATGTTGGGATGGACTGAAATGTAGTCTTTTAGGAGGTGCCAACAGATGGTTTACATTTATAGAATGCACACTTGCTGACTTCCAAACAGAAATTAAAATTCATAAAGTATATCATTAGGACTCCTTAAAAGCAACATTATGTTTATGATATGAATTTGGATTTTCCCAGGTGAACAGTTTTTCATCATAATTTTACTAAGAAAAAGTGAAACAAATTGCTTTCCAGTTACTATTTTGTGTTGGCAAGTTTAAAATTAAACCCTGCTGCTGAGCATCCAGTAGCACAAGCTGATGAACTCTAAGCGAGATGGGGCTGCTGTTTTCATGATGTTTATCATTTTATAAGGACTCTTCAGCATTTTTCATCATTAAAACAATAGGCATTATTATAACTAGTAACGTCAGGCACTTTCTCTGTTTTTCACTTTCTATTACATCACTTAGGTAGGAACTTTCTACCAATATAATTAAGAATGAGACTTGAGACCATTAAAGGTCAGGCAACCAGGCATTTTTACTTAATTTTAGCAACTCATTGGCTTACCCAGAACCACTTAATCCCATGGAATTACAGTAACATTTCATTTTTAGTGTACCTTGCTACTAACCAAAATGTTAACATTTAACTCAGGTAAGGTTAAGATTAAACATGCTTTATGCTTACAAAATGAGATGATTTATTGCTCATTAAGATTTTTGTCCACATAGAACAATATTCCGCTTTTTGTAAATAGATTTGTAGACAAATTTTATAGACAAAATTCCAATTTTTGTCTACATAGAACAATATTCAACTATACAAAAAGTGTAAAGTGGAATATTGTCAATTATACACTTTAGTGGAATAAAAAAGTCACGAAAATCATTAAGAGCAAAGCAATCCTGGGATTTTTATTTATTAAGTGTTGTTAGCAGTTTACTTGATGAAATTAACTAAATAAATGACAAAGCGTCTTCAGGATGGCAGTATTTATTTGTGCAGAATGTAAGAAAATATTATAAAATGATTGGGGCAATTGCTAGATGCTCTTCACAAATTTTAACTGGTCTAAATAACAGGCAATTATTTTCATTCTCTTTTAAAACACATTGTGTTGCTCAGTGCCAAAGTAAATGAGACAAAAATTACATGGCAAAATCTGTAATTTTAATTACAAATAAAGTCAAAATATAAATGTTTTATATCATAGATATAAAACAACTAATGTTTTAGGGTGTATGTTTTGGTTTTTAATCAATAGTTTTAATAATGTGTAGATAGCCTCTTCTTATGTTTATGCAGAAATACCTATTGACATGAATCATTCTGAGCAAATATTATATATTTTCCCATTCTAAACTTTAGATATTATATACTTTATTGTGAAAGATAGGTTAGAACAAAAGTTTATGACACAATTATTCAATAAAACACCTAGCAAGACCCTATTGAGTTGATATTTTTGCCTTTTTAGTAATTTATTTGATATCATTGATTAGAGGTAAAATAGATATCAGATCTAATCAATCCAAATCAATTCAATAAGTGGTATATACATAGCCAAATACAAAATAAGATTTAGCAACAAATTATTTCTTAAAATAGGTATAGGAAAGAAACCAAAACATATTTCATATAAATATAATTTTGATGTTTTAATAGGGACACAATGATTTGGTGATATTTTTGAATTTCATGTACCAGAAATTTTATCTGCCAGTTATTTTTATCTGTCATCTGATTCTTTTAAAACTAGACACACAGTATTCCAAAATTTTACATTCCATATTTTTCTTTAAAAAGCAATTGGCATTAAATGTTATTAAGAACAGAAAGCAGAAATAAATTCTTCCATGTAAAGTTTCTCAATTAAGCAACTTAAGAACAAGCCATGATAATAAGATTATGCACAATGAAGTGTTCTTTAAAAACAATACAGACTACTTTAAATAAATCTTGGGTTATGTGGTGAATAATTGGTAACATGCATTTATCTTTGCTGGCCTTAGGTTAGGAAAAGGTATTATAAAAATGAGGTCAGAGTGAGCCTTCTGTTGTGTAGGGCCTCTCCAGATGATGACACAGCAGTTGAGTTTTCAGAATCACAAAGGAAATTCAATAGTCCAATAGTGTTGAGTAGAAGGAATTTAACATGTTTGAGCCATCTTATTTACCTTGTAGAGTGGATGGTGGTCTGGTCTGAATATTTGTGTCATTCCTCCCCAAATTCATATTGAAACCTAATCCCCAATGAGAGAGTGTTAGGAAGTGAATGGTGCATTTGGGTCATGAGGATAGGGGCCTCATAAGTGGGAGTGTGTTCTTATAACAAGATTCTCCAGGGACTTTGTTTGCCTTCTCTAACTTGTGCAGATACAATGAAAATATTTCCTCTATAAGCCAGGGAGCAGACCCTCTCCAGACACCGAATCTGCTGGCATCTTGATTTAGAACAATGAGAAATAAATTTCTGGTGTTTATAAGCCATTCAGTGCATAATATTTTGTCATAGCAGCCCAAAGGTACTAAGGCAGATGGGACATAGGTGTAGTCACTATTCCTGGAGGAGTGGTTTGAAATTATTTCTGGGCTGAGAGGCAGGCACCTGCCACAGAGCTATGGCAAAACTAGTCCAAGAAGATGGAGATGAAAGATCAGCAGTCTTTGGGATGGCAGCTCAGAATTACAAACAAAGCAGCTCCAACTAGTCAGGCCATCATAAAGTGAGGTCTGGCTATAGCTTAGAGAAAACAGCAATAGACTAGACAAAGGTCATTTCCCAGGGAACCCAGGAGTCAAAGAGATTTCAATCCATAGGTCAGCTTTTCCCTTTATATCAAGAGGTGACTTGTGCTGTCATTCTCCCAATCATACGTCAAAATCTCATCTTGGATGGAATCTGAGGAGAGGGACAGGTAGCTACAAAAGACTGAGCTCCATTCATTGTCAGAATAAGCACATTTTAAAATAGATAGAAGTATATTTTGTTGTTCTTCCCTGCTACTCAATAGATAGAGGTAAATTAGACTAGATTAATTACTGATTAAATACATAAAATGTTTTTTAATTACCCAATAAACTGTGAGTTTACAACCCTACAACCGCAGGTCAAAGTCTTACAATCACCACTGCCTTTCTTTTAATATCCTATAGTTTGCTTCCATGTTGCTATTTCTAATACCCTATAGCTACACCTTAAAATATTTTGATAGACACATAATGTGGGATGAGTCTTCACTTTCTTATACCTACTTCTTTCTCTAAACTCATGCATTGCATTTGGCCCTAACCCTCAACTCACTTTCCAGCCATAGAAATATTACAGACTGCTCTCCCTGAAGTAGACTGTTTTCTCTCCTGCCTCAGGATCTTTGAACATGTTCCCCTGACCTCCTGCACCCTGTGTCTGGCTAAATCATATGTACCTTTTAGGAATCTACACAGACATTACTTCTTCCAGAAAATTTTCCTGATATATGCCGGCCACCATGAGAAGCACAATACTATTTTCTTGCTCATGAGGATTCTGTAGAATCAAGGTTGATAATTGATCCATTTTGAGACATTTCATAAAGTGAAAACAAGATCTGACTATTTGGGGACTCTAATCTCCTAAGAATTGCTTTTTGAGCTTTCTTTATTTCTTAGGTAATGATTTTTTTTTTTGTTATTATATTTGTCTCTGCCTTAGGCCAAAGGAATTCTTTATTTTATATGCAACTTAACACATTGGAGGTGTGCATGGGAACATGAGTTCTATAGCAAAGTTTCTATAGGAGAGGATAATAGACATATAGAGTCCTAGTATTTAGGGAACAAAAGTTTTTTTCTGGGATATCAAGATTTCTCTAGGGGGAGGAGCATTTATGGTTAGTTTCAAGTCAGTTATAAAGAGAATAGAGCTCTATTTTTGAGACTCACCCCAAAATTCCAACAGCTTAAGTCATAGAGCTCCTTGTGATCAAGGCAGATTCATCATGCATTACCAGTGATAAGCTGAGTGACTGAGTGGCTAGGGACAGACATTGGAAGATGGTACTGGATTGACTGTAGCATGTTTTGTTCTTTATTGTGTGATGCCATACCCTACATCTGGGTAAAAGAGAGAATGATGAAAAGGCCAACTTCTTAAGGTTAATGCATTTTATTAGAACTCTGTCTGAAATAGCCAAGCCACATGCTCGCAAGTTGGCGGTGATGTCTACATTAAATAGGCCCTGAAGACAAATATAAACACCTACCTCTAAGGAACTCAGTTTCCGGAATGTGATACATTTAGAGACTCCTCTGTTGCCTTCTTTAGATAGAAATCCTAAAAGAATATCATGATTAAGGGTCTCACTACGACTCCATGCTCAGCTCCCATGACTGGAAAAGATTTTCATCAATAGAGCCTAAATCTTAAGGAAGTCAAGCAGCTTTTTATACTTTTGGAACTCTGAGTAGCTATATACAAAATATGGCTATTTTTCTGGAATGACCTTTAGAGACGTCACATGAAGTGAATCCCTGAGAAAACATAGAAAGAGAAACCAAGCTAAGCAAATGTCCCAGTACAGGTGGCAGCTATGTGAGTGAGTCATCTTAAAGATTTTAGCTCATTTGTGCACCCCAGAGGACCATAGCCCCAGTCAACTTCACTAGAAAAGCTGCAAAGTTGAGCCAAATAAATGTACAGAAACATGAGAAAAATGGTGGTGGTTATTTGAAGCCACTAAAATTTGGGATGACTTGTCACATAGTAAAAAATAACTAAAACAGGAATTTATTATGGGTAAGATTTCATTGTAATATAAATAAAAATAATGCATGTTGATTTTGAGATGGTCACTGGAAAAATCTGGAAGGGAGTTTGAAGACTCTCAATAAAAGGTGAAAAGTCTTTTTTTTCAGGGTTTCTACTCTCCACCACAATATAAGGAACAATGTCGCTCAATCTTCCTATCTCCAAATCAGTATTTCAAAGCCAGAGATTGTTCTAAAAATAAATATAAAGCTTTCTAAGACACTCACTAAGCATTGAATAACATTTTTCAATTTCATATGACAGGTTTCATGGCCTAGCTTGGGCTTTTTTCCATTGGTTAACATAATAATTTTTGGCTTCAGGAATTATTTTCCACGTTTGGATTGTTTTCTCTTCTCCTATATTCTCTTTTTAATTTTTTTTAAAGCTATGATATATCTTCCTATTTATATCTATCTTTCTTCTTAGATTTTTAGTGTATTGAGGGCAAGAACTATGTCTGTTTCTTTATATGTATCCACACATCCCAGGATTGATAATAGTGTTTGGCAAATAAGAGGTTCTTTATAAATATATTTTAAATAAATGGATGAATAAAATATAAACAATTGGACCAAGTATTTGTCTATTATTCCTGAAATACCTTGTTGATTCTGGCAAAAAAAAAATACATAAAACATCTCCCAAATTGAGGTGTTTGTATGAGTTTTTGTTTGCTTTTTGCCTTTTGTGACAATGATAGTAAAATAGGGTAATTTGCGTTGTTGAAGTACCCCTGGCCCCTGCCCCAACTTAGTAGGTTAAGGGCTATTGTGCACTATTAGTGCTCCATAAAAGGCAACCTTTCCTATGGTGGCCTATTCTCCCTGCTCATTCAATTGTTATTTTTACAAGACAAATAGCTCTCAGCGTATAGAGAAGGCATCAAGATCTTATAGATGATTTTAAAATACTGTTTTCAGTTTGTATGCCTTCAAATTGCGCCTAAATAACACAGTTATTTTTGACTGATTGATTCTAAGAATTTTGCTATTACAGCCAAACTATGACATTTTGCATCATATATTTTTAGCATTTTTAAAGAATGAAATGCTTTTCTATTTTTTTAAATGATTTTTTCATTTTGAGTTTCAGCCAAATATCTCAAAAATCCATAGCTCCCAGAACTCACAGAAAATCAGCAAGGCCAAATAAAAGGTATGTGGCTTGCTGCTGCAGCTGCATATTTTAAAGAAAGCTAATGTATCGACTAATTCTAGAGGAACATCCATAAATTGCTGTCTTTGAAAAATGTTTATAGTTATAAAGGCTACAGATGATGTCACTTTTGCTGCTACAGGTAAAGAGGCTTCTGTGTGCTTGACCTTTTAAGTATTTCTATTGAAATTCTCAATACCAATGTACCAAAATACATATTCCATTATTTATCCAAAAGCCTTCAAGATAAAATGACAACATTTATCAATTTATATCTTTATATATTTTTATCATTTGATTTTATTTTGATGATTCAGTTACTTTTTCATACACAAAGGAATATATATTGGTTTAACAAAATGAGCAATCCTATTCATTTTAATACAGCCTCATATTTTAAAATGATCATTCTATAATCAATTTCTTTGATATTAATCATTACCAATGTACTGAAATATATTAATACTTGAGCAAACTGATGTGCTCCAGTATAATTGAAGGTTTTCATTTTAATTTCTTGATCTTATAAACCTTATATTTTATTTACCTTACCTCATATTTTAAAGGCAATTTCATTTATAATATAGGCAGTGAACAAATTAATTTCCTTCGAGAGCTATCTGTGGCATAGGAGACATTTTCATTAATGAGTGCATGTATTTGTGTGTCTTCTAAGGGTGTAGTGGATTAAAAATGCCATATTTTTTTCAGTGCTTTTCCTATCAAGACTTTGAGCATTCTGTAACTGCTTTAACCTGATAGAAGTGAATTGTGCCAATTTCTGGGCCACATCTTGGCAGTTTCCACTTCTGTCTCAATGCTTGCTTTTGAGAAACTGTGTAAGAGACCCAGCTAGTCAGTTACAGAAACCATGTGAAAAGGGCCTGGTCTACATGGAGAGGAAGATGTTAAGCTAAGCTGAATTTTACCAACATATATACTCACAGTATGCAACAGGGCACAGAAAAATCACCAACCAGATTATTGACCCACAAAACCATAAGTTGTAATAAATATTTGCTGTTTTAAATCGCTACCTTTTAAGTGGTTTATAGATAACTAGAACATAGAGTAAATGGTGGGATTCTCTGGAATGACATACTGTTTTATGATTCTTTTTCATTAAACTGTTTTAGAAAAATTCTACTAACTAGGTTACAACAAGATAAACATGTAAATATTAGAAAATGATTCACAAGGTCATACAGAAATATTTAAACTATGAAGTTTGCAATTCCAAGGATAGTAAAAAAGCATCAGGATTTTGCCAGCCAAGTGTTATCCACTTTCTAAAAAAAGTTTTGTTGATAAGTCTTCAAGCTTATTATCAAGCACATTGATCTAACCACTGTGTATAACTACATGACTTTAGTTTTTAAAGCCTCTATCTCGCACATTAAAATCACACACATATGTACACAGCCACTTCAAATGCAGCTTTCACATGAACAGATTATAAAGCACTTTATAAGAAGACTTATAAAGATGCTGCAAGATTCACCCACCTCCCACAGGCAGCTGCTTCTGTATTAATCTACAATAGCAATAAATAAATAAATATATAACCATAGACTGAAAAACAACATACGCATTTTAGTATTCATATATACATATATAAATACACAGAGATACTTGAAGCATATGCAGGGTTATTGATTTAGAATTCAGCAGGAAGAGTTGCCCAAAGAATTCTCAGAATAACAATGTAAAAACACATAAGAAATTCTTTTCCATTTGGTTTCTTTTAAGATTTAAAAATGAAACTAGTGAAATTTAAGAAATGAATAAAAGAAATATGTTAAAAGATGTAGATTATTTTACTGGGGATTCCTAACATTACTAATCAGTTTTGGAGGAAGTCAATTTTGCTTTTCCTTTATGAAAAGTATGTACATCTTATGTCAATTGAGCAATATAATCTATTTAACCCCTACAAACTATTATATTTGGAACATATACTGAACATTTTGAAAATGTTATTTTATGTATCACTGCCAATAAAATTTATTGAAAATAATGTATTAGAACATTAAATAACTTTCACTTTGATGATATATCTGTAATATGTAAGAGCAGTGTATTAGTTATATATTATGGGTAACAAACTAAATTTAGCAGCTTAAACCAGAAAATATTTATTACTTCACAGTTTCTGTTGGTCCATCATTTAGAAGTAGGTGATTCTGACTCAGAGTTTCTCATGAGGTTGTATATAAGCTGTCACCGAACATGTGAAGGTTTAACTGAGACTGATCTGCTTCTGTGATGGTTCACTCACTTGGCTGTTGGCTGGAGGCCTTAGTTCCTGGCCATGTGGACCCTCCCAGAGAGCTGCCTATGTCTCCTTATCACATGACACTGACTTCTCCCAGAGGGAGAGATTAGGAAAAAAAAAAAAAAGGAAGGCACAATGCCTTTTATGGCCTAGTCACTGCAGTCACACAGCATTGCATGCATTCTTATTCTATTCTTTAGAAGCAAGCTACTGAGTCCACATCACTCTCAAAGAGAGGGGAATCCAGCTCCTCTTTATTAATGGGAGCAGTATCAAAGAATTTCTGGACACATTTTAAACCCTACAGGCAGGCTCAATCAACTTCAAGATTTGCAAGAATCAACTTCATTTGTTTGCTTGCTCCTAAATTAGAGATGACAGTATAAGTAGGGAATATTTTATTGCTCTGAGTCACAGTTAGTATACATTTCTGAAGGCTATATTCTTCAGACACTCTCTCTGAATTCACCATTTCCCTTACTCTACCTCTGAGTCTTATAAAATCAAATATTTTCTTTCAGATTGTAACCTCATATTCTGGCAGAGTGGGAGGATTCCAAATCAAGATGATGGCTAGATCAGAAAAAATAGCACAGGGCTGAAAAAAACCAGGTTGGAATTGCGGTTCGTGGATTTAAGCTTGCTATTTTGATGTGATCTATACGTAATCCTTATTTTGTTTATTAGGGATTTTTCTTCATTCCTGAGAGCTAGATTCCCCTCTCTTTGAGTTGTAATGTAACTCAAAATAAATCTTAAAATCAACTACATAAAGAAGACTTTAACACACACATTGTTTAAATAGGTGGCCGATATTCTATTATCTGTGCTAAAATACTGTAACACTTCGTAAGACCAGGAAGACAGGAATTATGGCAAGGTAGAAATGTATTTACCTTTCTGAATCATGGGTCATTGATTCCTATGCCTCTTACTAATTTCATTATAGGATTTTATTTTTGTTGTGGAAAAAAAGATATTCCTCAATTTACTTCATGGTAAAGGAGTTTTATTTTTGACATGCACATGGGTGGTAGTGGAATTAGAAAAGTTGTCACAAATGATGCAGCTTTAGCTTAGTACACTCTTTCCCATTGTCTATGGGGCTGTAAGGCATTTCCATTTTGACTACACAGATGCTGGATTCTCTTCTCTTTCTCCTTCTTATCCAGGTTCCTCTGTTTATTCATAGTCACTGCACCCTCCCAACTTTAACTCACACATGGACCATTCTAGCCTCTTCTACTTCTCTTTATAGCTTGATTTTCATCTTCTAAGTCATTTGTCAGCCTGTGATCTATGGTGTGTAGTATGGGTCAGGGTTGCTCCCATCTTATCAGCCTATCAGCTCTAGTTTTGGAAGATGGAAGCACAGAATTTACAAAGCACCAGCTCTTCAGGATAGGCTGGGATCAGATTTGTTCCTTTCAAAAGGCTTGTTAGTAGTACAAGCATTCTGAGTCTTGGCCTACGTGGTGTAATGATAGATAAATAGGTGATTAAATAAAAATTATTTTAGTTCTATCTCATTTACTGATTCCATACATATCCTTGAGACAATATTATCATGTGTATATTTTCTTTTCTATCAAAAAGAACCTCATTTGGTCATTGACTATATAAACACACTGAGGACTTATTTCCTGTGAAAACATGTGCTAGAATTTTGGGGGTCTCCAAAGATGCTTAAGAAGGTTCTTTGCCTTGAAATCATTTAATGATTAATATTAATGAGAGGGTAAGGTAGAGAAAACAATAAGTAAAATATGATGTTGAAAGTGATTTTTGAAAAGAGAGAACTTAAATATATGGTTATTGGAGTTCAGATTAGAGCTAAGTAAATAAGTGATATTAACATCCTCCTCACCTCTTTTACAGGACCAATAGCATGTTCAATGGTCTAATATGGTTATAAGATTCTAACAATAAGTTTTGAGCAGAATAGGACCCTACAGGAATACTAGATGTTTTATGAATGAACAATAACTTAGAAATTGTGAACTGAGCAAAAGTTTTCTAAAAAATAACATGAATTATTTAAAACATTTTATAAGGTTCCTATACCTGTTTCAATGAAATGTAGCTAAGTGTAAGTTCAATTTTCCTAATATTTTAGTAGATACCTGAACTTCCATTCAAAAAGTAACATAAGAAGCAGAATATATGGTGATCTAGGCTCTGTTGTTCACTGTTCTAACGATCTTGTATAAGTCTTTTAATTTCCAAGGCCTCAGTCTTCCTTGAAAATATGACCTGATTAGGACAAAGAATATTGAAGGTCCTTGTAGCTCTGTGATTCAACTGAGCCTTGTCCAATTAGTCAATAGTTACCTGTCATTACAGAGACTGTGGTGTATATACACATCTTAGTACAAAACCACGATTTAATATTAGGGCACCGAGGCCACAGAGCCTCTTGATTCTGTTCCATTACTAATTTATCAGGGGCTAAAAGCAACTGAAATTAGGATCCCAAGCAGACAATGGGGCCTTTGAGGGGCAAGGGAAGCATCATTTAAAAGGAAAGCATTTCCATTCTAAAATAATGGCAAAGCACATGGCCTGAGTGCTCTGAAAGAGAGCACTACAGAAAAGGTATTCTCAGCTTAAATGCCCCAAATACAAAAGCTTTTAGTTGGGACTTACAAGGGAAAAAGAAAATAGCCCTGAATAAATTGGCTTCACCAATATCCTTTTGAGTGAGTGTTGGTGCCAAGGGGATGAGGGTAATGGCAAAGCATGATTTTCCAAAATCTAATCATATTATGTTTCTTATATAGAACAAAATCCCAACACTTTCCCAATGAAGACAAGGAAAGCTATATATATATATATATATATATATATATATTCTTATGCTATTGCTTACTTTGAGTACTGTAAGATCATACATACATTACATGTGCCATGTCAACACTAAATTTGTGTCTCTTTCCTTCTACTATCCCTAATATTTTTTATTTAAAACCAGTGAATAAACATACAGTGATTTTTATTTAATCTGATTTTAATGGCTAAATGAGAATAAAACTAAATAATTTTTTCTAATTAATTATGCTATTATATACTATCATAAACAATACATGAGAGCTAAATAAATTAATAGTCTGTCCATGTAGAGTACATAAAAAGATGTATGTGAAAGCAACCTTTTAGTATCCAAGTCACATGGTAAGTTGTATGTTCACAAATGCTCAACACTAAAGTTCTTTGTAAAAAATTCTACACAAGGCCAGGAATCATTATTATCATATACATGTCACATATATTATCACAAAAATGTGAAATTGTATGTTGGAAGGAAAATTTCATGTGGTCAAAAAGGAATGTATTTTATAAGTCTGTACAGATGGTCATGGACTTTAAAAGAACATTTAAAGATTTAGTTTAGAAAAACATATTTTCAACCATTTTTCTATTAAGATTTATGTCTCTGAAGAAGCTATGCACTTGAAGATTACATTTGTACATTAGTTATCTGTACCTGCCATACTGTCAACACCTTCTTAACTCTACCTATTTTCAATCCACTTTTTTTGTTTAAATTAAATGTCATCCATGACTGAAAATATTTTCACATAGATCCATTAGTTCCTCCAAATAACAAAATCAATCCTATCAGAACAATTCATAAAACACACTGTTGAAAAAAACACACTGTTGATTTTTAATTATTAAATAATTTATGTTGCAGATGTTGGGTTCCTGCCCCTGGGGGCAGGGTCTACTAAGGGAAGAAATATAAAGTTAGAAATGACAATAAAGAAAGAGACAAGAGACACAGAACAGAATTTTCAAAGGTGGGAACTCAGGGGGCCACTGCCCATTTGTGGTATTCTGGGGATGGCCTGGAGTGTTTGCTCTACTCTGCTTTTGTTGAAATCTATTTGCCCAGAGGGCAAGCTGAGGAAGAGAATGAAGACACCAGTAGTTTCTCTGAGTGAAACTACTACATATCAGCTCCTATTGTTATTATACTTAACTTTAAAGCATCCTTGGTCACACACACCGATTCCTAGGAAGGTGTTAAACTCGGCTAGTTCCCTGTGGAGTAAAATGCACTAGCATCAGTCTCCTCTGAAGAATTGGTTGGAGAGAGGAATTTTCCTCTCATCACCACCATAGATGGTCTTCCTCTGTGATAGGGGATATAAGCCCTCCTGCCCATATGTCAGGGTTCAAGCTGTTCCCTTGATCTCTGCCCCAGCCAAATGCGAATCTCCACAATTGGTATCTGCTTTGTCTGTGTACTGAGCAGGAAATGACGTAGTTAATGTATCATTTTAGCCTCTTCTACGGGCATTGTTTTTTCCTCAGAGTGTTCACAGACCCAGCAGGGGTGTTTGTAAGCTGTATCCCCAAAAGACCAGAGTTCCAGAAAAGGCAGGAAACTTGATCAGATAAGAAATTTAGCAATGTTTGTCTTAAAGGTAAACTAGATGACTTTTCTTTGTTCTGACTACTTCAGTTTACTTTTTAATTTTCCCTTTTACTGGGTGCGGCTTCCACTGCCAAGAATGGGGTCAGTCCCCATTCTGCCTGCAGCAGAAATGGTTGTTGTCTTAGCATCCAAGTTTAAATGTAAGATAGATTCCAATTGCAAATCCTTTATAAATAATCAAAGTTTTAAAAGGAAAGAAAGGGATATACACTTTATAGATTTTAGTATTAAGAATAGAGAAACTGGGCAGTGCCTGTGGCTCAGTTGGTAGGGCGCTGACCCCATATACCGAGGGTGGCGGGTTCAAACCCAGCCCTGCCAAAATGCAACAATAACAAAAATATCTGGGTGCTGTGGTAGGTGCCTGTAGTCCCAGCTACTCGGGAGGCTGAGGCAAGAGAATCGCCTAAGCCCAGGAGTTGGAGGTTGCTGTGAACTGTGATGCTACAGCACTCTACTGAGGGCCATACAGTGAGACTCTACAAAAAAAAAAAAAAAAAAAAAGAAAGAAAGAAAAAGAATATAGAACCTCTTTTGGGGAGCAGGGTGAATAGCTGAATGTAAAGATGTGACTGATAATATCTGATATACCAGAAAAAGGAAAAAAGATAAGGTGACCAAATACATGTTCCATTCTTAGTTCTAAATTCATAAGAAAGATCACAAAGATCTTTAATGGGTTATACAATAATATGTTCGGCATTCTCATTTCAGATATAAAAATAAAGTTATAAAACTGATGTTCATGTATAGTTTATGAATTGAGGTTTCCTGCTTTGTAGTCATAGTCAACATATCTATAACAAACACTGTGGGCTTTCCGATTTATTACATTGTTGCAGTGACAGCAAAGTTGGAGTGCTAATTTTGAGAATAATTTGGAATATCAGTGTTCTTTTTAGCATAATTTAATGGTAGGGTCTTCACGTGATAAACTTCAGGAGTAGATTTTTCTTTTTTTTCTTTTTTTTGCAGCTTTTGGCTGGGGCTGGGTTTGAACCTGCCACCTCCGGCACATGGGGCCAGCGCCCTACTCCTTTGAGCCTCAGGCACCGCCCAGCAGTTGATTTCAAATTGTTAACTCTATATACAGATATTGCGGAGGTGTGCATTGTCTAAGGTCATTTCTCTTTTTTTTTTTGAAAAGCCATCTTTTAAAACTACACAAATATTTTAACACTCACTTGTTACTAGAAAGTTACTCTAACTACATTCTTTAATTTTTTTTTATCAGTTCATATTGTGGTCTGCATATGCAAAATAGATAATTTGAATTTTTAGAAATTTCTCATTGTACTCACAGATGATCTCTATGACAATATCTATAATTAATTATTTAAAAGCTTTTACTTAAGGACTGACTTTTCAGAAGGTTTTTAATAATTAGAAATACATTTTTATTTCATATTTTGTGGAAAATTCTCCTGGACCTCAGCAGTGATATCTCTTTTTGATTGACTTTAGATAGTTGGCTAGTATGAGCATATAAAGTAGAAGGTAATTGCTTATGTGGTTACTGAATTGCCTGCCTGTTCCCAAATAGCTCCATAAAGGAACGTGAGAGTTATATGCACCATATTCTTCCTTTGGTTCCTGGCTATGTATCAAGGAAATTTCATGAAGGTAATGTACAATGATCGGTTCTCTGTTTGGAAACAACCTCCACAATTTATCCTACATTTTTTCTTGACAACAACTAATCCTGCATTATTATCCCTAGCCAGAGTTTTCTTACTAAAATGCACTTCCTTCAATCACTTCCTACTAAAACTTTCAATGAAACCTAGTTACTCCAAACTCACAATTGTTGGCATAGCATATAAGACCCTTTTTGAACTGACTGCTCCCTACTTTGTATCATCTCTATTACTTGGTACCTGTCCTCCTTAATATCAGATGTATGCTGTTTCTAACTCTTTGTGTGTCTTAGTTTGTGCTGATATAACTACATGCCATAGATGGCTTAAACAACAAACATTTACTCCTTACAGTTTAGAGTCTGGGAAGTCCAAGATCAAGGTGATGGTGAACTCATTATTTGGTATCTATCTGGTGAGGACCCCCTTTCTGGCTTGCAGATATATTTGCTGTATTCTCACATGGAAGACAGAGGGAGAGGGTACTGGTGCCTTCTTTTTCTTATAAAGTTGCTAATCCCATTGTGAGGACTCCACACCCATGACCTCATCTATATCTATTACCTCCCAAAGGCCCAACCTCCTAACACCATCACTTTGATGATTAGAGTTTCAACATATGAATTTGGGGCGAGGATGAGCAGAAATACTCAGTCCACACGAGCAGTAGATATGTGTTTGTGTGTATGTGAGCTACAGATACAATTCTTCTTCTTGAAATGGTCTTCTCCATTTGTGTAGATGAATTTCTTTTTCCTGTTTAAAATTTGGATTAAATATCACTAAACCTGAAGCATCCTCTTATTGCCTTTGGGAAAAATTAATTAACAGTCTATATGTTATTATTGCTTTGGATATATTTAATGTCTATGTTTATCAACTCTATATTATAGTTTTGCTTTGTTTTGTTCTGTTTGTAAACGTGTATATCTTCTCATCTTGAGGCAGGTACCGTATCTCAAGCATCTTTGAGGTCCCAACTCCTACCATAGGTCCTGCTATGGAGTTGTTACATCATAAAAATTCTTTCTATGAAAATTTCATGAAATAAAATTTGATATAAACATTCTTTCCATGAAGAATAAAACACAAAGTCCTTAGTCTACTTCTTCAGCTAATCCAGGGTTACATTAAATCTTCCCACAGTCTTTTCCCTCTAATGGCTTTTCATTCACAGAGAAGGAAATAACATTTAGCAAGCACTTAACTGCAGCATATGTAGCATGAGTTGAACAGTGTCCACGTGTGGAACTTTTAATAGTGCCAGTTCACACAGGGTATCTGACTACTGGAAAGGTTGTATTTCTTCTGCCTTGGGCATTTGACAAGAGACAAGGAACTATTAAAACAAACAGTGTCTCTTAACAAATCCACTAGCAATTCTAAATAAGCCTAAGTTTAAGAATTTAAGAATTACATAATGTGAGTGACATCCTGTTAGTAACAGACAAGAAGAATTCTGGAAGTTTAAAAACAACTCCAAAACTAATTCATAATTGCTATGTTATGATAATAATGTCAGTCAAAATTTGGAACAATACAAATTGTAAGGAACAGCATAAGATGTCATTTAGTCACATCTTTCTATACAGTAGATGTGTTTATCTTATTTTCTGTTTATAAAGGCAAGAAGTTCTGAAATCCTGCTTAAATGCTGCTTATGGTTTGAGTTGCTGACCTCACAGAGTGATAGGCCTATTAGTAAAAAGAAAATACTTCATTTGATACTCAAAAATCAGATGGTATAATTAATATAATGTAAATAGCTGAAGCTTTATTGTCTTATAACTCAACACAGTTAAATGTAATTTGCCCCTGCCAAGAACTGCATCCTCACTATTTAGTGAAAGAATTTTTTCCAGTCAAAGATACTACATAACAAGCCATTACCTGTAAGAAAGGCAAGTAAAGCTAATCGTTATTCTTGTTGAGTTGGAGAACTACATGGTGTCTTACATATTTACTCCTCAAACCAACATCTTTTAATAGTTCAATATTCCTTAATATCCTACTTTTTTTCCAAGACATATTTTTGAATCAAAAAGGTATGATAAAATATGAGTTAAATCAATCACAGTATTCCTACATGACAGAACACTATAATGACATTGCAATCCTATTTTTTAAAAATATTTATGACATAAAAGCAAAACTCAACATATATGGTAATTGAAAATTTTAGTTCTATCAATTTTAGTTCTATCAAGAATATTTCACATTTTTGTTATCTATCTATCTACCATGTACATGTTGAGAAAAGTACTGGAAAATATATAATAAATCATTACAGGGGACATGCCTAAATTATATTATTATGGATGATTTCTATTTTTTTCTTTGGTGCTTTTATTATAAAAATAATAATTATTAACATTTAGAGACTATGCTGGAAACTTTCCTAAGATATTTCATATGGATTATCTCAACCATATTAACAACCAAATGATTTAGACACCATATGTGTATGATCTCTAACTTACAGATAAAAAATTTAAACTTAACAATTATTCTTTTTAAAATTTACCATTTTTTATTAATATTATTTTAATTAATAAATTATAATTGTATACTATTATAGCATACTATATGATGATATCGTATAAGTAAATAAATGATTAGATCAAGCTAATTAATATATATGTCACCTCACTCACTGTTTTGGTGGTGAGATATTTGAATTTATTCTCTTAAGTAATTTTGAAATATACAATACATCATCATTGACTATAGGGCAGTAAATATCAAAATTTATTCCTCCTGCTTATTTTAACTTTATATCCTTTGACCAACAACTCCTCATTCTCTTCCTATCCTACTCTCTACTTCTATGAGTTTCACTTCTTTAGATTTTACATGTAAGTGAGATCACACAATATTTGTCTTTGAATGACTGGCTTATTTCACTTATTATAATGTCTTCCAGGTATACCCATGTTCTTGCCAATGTTAACATTTCCTTCTTTTTAAGGCTAAATGGTATTGCACATGTACATGTGCCACATTGTTTTCATCTATTCATTTGTTGATGAACACTTATGTTGGTTCCATACTTTAGGTATTGCTAATAGCGTTATATGAACATGGAGTGCAGACATCCCTTTTGACATATTAGTTTCAACTTCCTTGGATATATAGTCAGTGGAATTTCTGGAACATATTGTGGTTATATTTTTAGTTTTTTACAGAATTTCTATACTGTTTTTCCAATTAGGATATACTAATTTATATTCTCAGAGCAGTGTGCAAAGGTCCTTTTTCTCCATATCCATTCCAACCCTTTTTATCTTTCATCTTTTTGAAAAGTGCCATTCTAACTGATATGAGGTATGTCAGGGTGGTTTTAATTTGCATTTGTCTAATGATTAATGATGCTGAAAACTTTTTCATGAACCTCTTGCCCATGTGTATGTCTTCTTTTGGGAAATGTCTACAGGTTCAATGCAATCTCTATCAAAATTCCAGTGTAATTTTTCACAGAATAAATGACTTTTAAATTCACATAGAACCATGAAAGACCCTGAATAACCAAACAGATCTTCAGCAAAAAGAACAAAGCTGGAGCTATCACACGTCCTGTTTTGAAATTGCAATCAAAAGCATGGTATGGCATAAAAATCAGACATTTTGACTAATAAAATGAGAAGGAAAGACCAGAAATAACCCTAAATATTTATAGTCAGTTGATTTTCAGCAAAGGTGCCAAGTACACACAATGAAGAAAGAACAGTCTTGCCAATAAATGATGATGGGTAAGTGTACCCATCATATGGGTATGCTGAAAAATGAAATTTGATCTTTATCTTACACTATGAACAAAAATCAACTCAAAATGGATTAAAGACTTAAATATAAGACCTGAAACTATACAACCACTTGAAGAAAAATTTTTGGAACTATTCTAAAAAAAGTGTCTGGGCAATGGTTTTGGGGATATGGCCCTAAAAGCACAGGCAATAAAAACAAAATTAACAAGTGGGATTTCATCAAACTAAAAAGCTTCTTCATAGCACAGAATATGATCAATGGTATGGAGGCACAGCCCACACAATGGAAAAATGTTTGCAAATTATACATCTGATAAGGGGTTAAGATTCAAGAACATACAAGGAGAACTCAAACAACTCAATAGCAAGAAAACAAGGGAAAAAAGTTTATTATTTAAAATAAACTTAGTTTAAAATAAACTGAAAATTCTACTCCAAACACAACACTTTCTCACTCTGTATCCTTCTAATAGTGCTTGATATTGAATCAAAATAAATTGATTAATTTCTACTTCCTACTGTATGTGCCTTATTGATTTGACAAAATGTGTATACCCTGACATAATTGAGCTCCTAAAACATGCTGCCATTACAGGGGTACTACAAAGTTGAAAAAGACCAAGACATGAAATTCACTAGCATGTTCAGAGACAAGTTATCCACCACAATCACTGCAATAATAGAGAGGCTACAAATTACTATTGGAGCAAAGTAGTATGAAGGATGTAACAAGTAAACGTCTCACAGAGAAGATGTCCTTTCTACTGGGTGTTTAAGTTGATAATTCTATCATCTTTCTCAAGCTATTCCAAGTACAGAAGACTGAATGAAGACAAAGAGCTAAAATCAAATACAAAATTTTAGCAGAGGCCAGGGAAGTGTTATTATAAGAAGAAAGTCTTGAAGACCATTCTGTGGATGGGGTATCTATTGGGCTGGGCTCACTGATGGTTATATAGGGTTGTATTTGATAGTTCACTTTTTATTAATTAAATAACAACATGTGACAAAGGATAAATACCAAATGATTTTAATTTTTTAAAATAATTGGCATATATTTTTTAGAGTTACATCTATATACGTGGGAAAGGTTAGATAAATAATTTAGAGAAACAAAGAACACATTTATGAGGCAAACCTATACTTAGCACATTTGAGAAATCCTTGACCTTAACGTCCCTAATGGCAGCATTTTTGGAATAGGTTCAGATACTTAAATATCCCATCTTCTATGTGTTCAAAAAATAAAAAATAGGAGAACTATGTTTGGAACTGTGTTTTCTGTAATACAGAAATTATATGCGCTAATGGAGTAGTATAGGTTTTTGTTGTGGTTGTTGTTTTCTAATTCCCTTCAGAAGATGATGGCAATTAGCAACTGGAGATCTCCTTGCCCATTGACCCTCAAAGCTTGTAATGTCAGAAATCATCATTTATAATTAGCGTCAGTATACAACTGAGCATTCACTGCAACCAGAGTTTCTCTGCAACCATGAAGGGGTTTCATGGGAAGCCCACTATGAAATCTATCTTACCGATTTCACGCAGTATCTGTGAACTAGCCTTGCCTAGGGCTATATGGTTTCACTTCCCATCCATCCAAAAGTGTGCCTTACTGAGCACTGAGGGAATGACACTTTGGGAGGGCAGAATAGTTATAAGTAGGACACAGAGGAAACAATATAGCTTTACATGTTAGTTTACAGTGTCAATATAAAATTTTTGGCACTTAAAATTTAAATAGTGAAAGAACACAGAGAAAGTAGTACTTGGGTATGAAACTCTTGCACCGAAAGATAGGAGATAAATCAGAATTTGGAAATGGATTTCAGAATCCCTTATGGTAACTATTACTATTTAAAAAGGTGGAAAGAGCCAAATTAGGAATTAGCTAAATGTTCATATAATGGAAAAGTTTGCTTAGCAAATTAAAACTGACTTTGCTATGTATATTTTATACTTTTTGTTGCCCTAAATTCTCATTTTTGTAGTCCTTTAAATATGTTTTAAAAGACATTTTTTTAAATCTTTCTGGATAAGAAACTTTCATAAGTTCACTGAAAATTAAATGTCTAGATAATTTCTGAGATTCCAGACTGTGTTTCAATAACTGTAGTTATAAATACCTAAGCATATTATAACTTAACATATTTTGGTTATTATTAGAATTATAAAATATGTGCCAAAAACCTAAGACAATTTTAGAAAAATGCTTCAATGGACAGAAAGGCACAAACAATACAAAAGTTTTTTCACCTGCAACACATTAGCCACTTAGAGAACTTTTCCTACTGGTCACACCTTCCTATATAAAGTGATATATGAACATATGGGCTTTTACAAAATATGTTATTTTTGATGTATGCGGGGGCCAGGGGAAAATAAAACCATGTGATCTCTACCATCTCTTTCACTTTTAGAAATCTGTGACTGTAATTTAAGATACAATACTTTGGTTCATGAGGAAATCGGATTTTGTAACTTAATATGTTAAAATGCATTTATCAGACCTTATCGATCCTAAATCTCAAACATGACATGGAATGAAAGTTAGATTTTGAACACTTTGGTACACCTAAAGAAAACAAAAAGGAAGCCATAGATTTTGAGATTTTATTAATTCCTCTACCATCTGTCCTTTTACAATGCTTTAATGAATACTTGAGTTCTATGTGTGAACGTAACCCCTCTGTTAAGGTTAGCTTTAGCTCCATGAAGTAGAGTTTGTGATGACACTTTTCCTTATATCCAGAATTGTTAATGCAACACATCTAGGAATTTCTATGTTCTTTTAAATATTTGTCCCCACGGTTTGCATTTGCTGGATGCACAATAAGATTTGTTGAACTTGTACCAATTCATTTTCCTATATTTGTCTTTGACCTACCTCTATTGCATGACCTTGTGATTGGCACTATGACTAAGCCACTGGAAATGCATGAGTAGTATCTGAGGTAACGTTATACTAGGTCTTCAAAAGGAATTCATTCACAATTGCTAACCTCCAGTCAAAACTTTAAAGTGAAGCATGGTTTCAAATTAAGTGGAGAGTCATGAGGATGGAGAAAATAAAGGTGAGTAAAGAGATTTTAAACATATGGGTCCTAAATTAGAGGTTTCCAGAAGGTGGTACCTAAATATTATTTAATATTTTTTTAATATGCCCAGATCTAAGACTTCTTAACACTTTTAATCACTAGAGGGACACCTTGGTTCCATAGCAGCCACTCTGAAGTAGATCTAAAAGGTGAGAATTTGAATCATCATTTTATCCTGTGGCATTGCCTCATTTCCACATGGCTCTTGCTGGAATACATGGGAGAATGCAATGGAGAAGGAATGCAAGAACAGCCAAACCCAGGACGCTTCAGGAATAGCATAAGATTTCTCTGCAAGTAGCTTCCTTAAGATTCTCATATTACTAAGATTAGACATAGAGGCCATGGTAAGCATCATGTCAGAGTCAGGAAGACCAGGATTGCTTGAAAGTTAGAAATTGTACCTTAACTTCCTGAACTGATTGGGCAGAATTTTAGAGCTATTAAATTTTTTATAATGTGCAAATAAAGTCTAGCTCTTGAGTTTGTTGATGCTGTATTTTGCTGGGATAGTTCAAGACTAGTATGGCCTCTGGAGGATAACAGAGTGTTTATTTTAAAATATTTTTTAGTGACATAGTGTATTTTATATACTGAATTCAAATTCTTCCTTTGAAACGAACTCACTCAAGATGTATTTCTAGTAGTTGGGCTTCACATACAGTTGCTGTCTTCTAATCAATTTTTCAGTCTCAGGAATAAAGTGTCCATTGTACTTTTAACTGTTATCTTCTATGTCCTTCCTTGAAGCTTTTTGCCCAGATTGTCTTTGCTTCTTTGTTTCCCTTTTAGCCACCCACCTACTCACAACCCTTCTTTCTACTTTTTCTGCCTTCATCGTTTCGTCCTTGTAGAGTAGCCAAAGTCAGCCTGTGGCTGCTAGTCAGACTCCATGGGCGACTCTCTCAGTGTTTTCATTGTTTACATGAAAGCATCCCAATGTATAGCAAATAGACCAGCTGGAAACCTCCCCAAAACAGACTCATCCAAACAGGAGGTTCCTTGATGTGTTGTGGTGGGTCAGTCTGGTGGTGCTACCAGAAAGAACAGCCCACACCCATATGCACTGTTGCTCCTGAATGGAAGCTTGTGATAGCATCCACACGGACTGGTTCTCAGCCAAAACCTAGCCCTCAGCACATATAGCGACAGAGAATGATGTGACGACGACAGAGTTTTGGAATGCTGTTTGTAGCATGCTGTTCTTTGGCATACTTCTTCAGAATGTAAGAACAGATTTCTCCCAATTTTCCCAAGACATGTTATTTATTATAGAATCAAGTCTTTAAACATGACTATAGATTTAAAGGAACTTGTTTACTTTAATGCCAAACTCAATATTTAGTATGGATATTGGGGAAATTTATTCTGATATGTTGCAATGATTATTCTTGGAAAAAGCAAACTGCTTGGAAATCACCACCTCATATATATATATATATATATATATTTTTTTTTTTTTTTGGAGACCAAGTCTCACTCTGTCACCCTGGGTAGAGTGCCATGGTGCCATAGCTCCCAGCAACTTCAAGCTGTTGGGCTCAAGTCATTCTCTTGCCTCAGCCTCCCAAGTAGCTGAGACAATAGGAACCTGCCATGACATCTGAATAACCACTTCATTTTTACTTCCATCAGGGTATTAAAAGGATAATGTTAGTAATGGGACAAATACAGTGACCCTTGACTATAACTAGAAAGATGCAATGAAGGTATATTAATAAAATTAAAATGCTTAAAAACTGCAGTAATATATTCAAATCCATTTTACAAACAAAAATAGGCAATTTCCAAACAAGAGTAATATATTTTCATGTTATGTATTTGTATTACACAGATACTAAAATACTGTGTAAAAATAAGTACATCAGCACATTTACACATTTTATTTCGAAGATGACAAATATGGGCTAATAACACGTTTAATCAGCATATATTTCTGTCATAAGTGATTTGAAAGAATAATCCATTATAAATTTCTAACTTAGAGAATTATGCTGTAATAAAGAAGAATAATCCATTATAAATTTCTAACTTAGAGCATTATGCTGTAATAAAGAAGGACCATTAAGAAATCACTGTTCTAGTTTCAGATTTTAAAAATATCCCTTTCTATACCTTCTAGAGATTCACTGTAGTGTTAAAATAAAGCAAACATAAACAAGAAATTGAACCCAACATACCTAATGAAAGTAATTCTATAGGGGTAATATGGTTAAAGAGACTTATCTTTAGCCTCTACTAAGAAAACACCTTGGTAAAGGCAAATAGGACTTTGCAAATCAAATATCATCGTTACTAAAGAAAACAACAAAGGCATTTTTTTTGTCCTTCATGCTGGTTATCCCAGGTAGTCAACCTGAACTACAAACTCATTAATAGACATTCACCATGTCTAGAAAATTAAAAGCTATATCCCAACCCAAAACGTATGTAGTGCTCCTACAAAGTTGGCCGACATTATAAGCAACATGCAAACACCAGTTTGGAAGATTTGGAACCAAACTCTGCTCATGTTCACAAATAAAGAGTAGGAAATATAGACGCTGGCCAGACCTCAAAGTCCAACACAGGATCTGGGGAAGATTCTCCAGAGATGGAGACTTTAATTTGGTTCCTATAAAGGTGATTACACTGTAAAATTCCCCTTTCAAAGCAAAAATAGCAGAGAGAAACACTTTTAAGCTTCTGTTAGAGGCTAGATCTACGGACCTCTCAAAATCATACATCTCTCATTCCAATCTGCCTGAAATTTTTGATGAATTTCCTGACTAGAGAGAGATTAGAAAAATGGGAGAGTGAAAGTAAGAGCTCTTACCCCACTTTGGGAAGATAAAAAATTCCAGAGACTGACTGACTGAAATTTAATTATTGGGTTTCTCCAATTTGCATATCTTGTGCACAGGTGACTTCTAATACTTTATTTATGGCCTGAAAGGCTATAAATTATGAGAGATGGGCATTGTTTCAGCAAAAAAAGGCTTAGGGTAACCTGTTGCACAATGAACCCTGATGTCCTGGTGGTTTACAACCATGAACTTCTATTTTTCACTGATGTTCATGCTCATCAGAGGTGAGTTGTAAACTGGCTGCAACTTTCCTTCCCTCAGTTCCAGACAGACTGGGTACACTCTACCTGGAGCATTGTTGCCTGTTGTGACAGGAGGGGAAAAGGAGACATGGACCACATGCTAGCTCTTCAAGTTTCTGTAGAGAGGCGATAACAACCACTTCTGCTCCTTTGCTTTTGGGCAGAATTTCATACCACAGTGGATGTTACCAAGTCATGAGAACCTTTTATCCAATCAAGAGAACATCTTTGTGGACCATAATATAGTTTACCACAGATAGCAACTGGCAACATGTTTCAGGAGGAAGTCAGAGTGATGGCCTGCTACTGTAGACTTAAGTAGAGGATATTAGACAAATAGATGGTTGGCTGGCCATGATTTTTATTAATAAAATGGCTACAAATAGCAGGTCCATGTGGACATGCCTAATATTATGAAGGTAGTGTATTAAGTATTTTGCTACCTAAAAGTCAGCAAATGCTCTTCAGAGTTTAAGCATAGGGAGGAGAAATAGTAAGTAATTTTCTTACTTGTAAATACAAGGATTTTCTTCAATTCTGATCCAGAAATAGGAAAGAATTTTACTTATGTTTTAAGTAGCCATTAAGAGAGCTACTTGTTACAAAATGAGTCCTAAAATATGTCCTCAGACTTTGCCTCTTTCCTTCGAAATCCCAAAATTGGTGTGGATCAGAAATCTTGAGCCTTGGCGTGAAGGCTCCTCTCATGTGATAAGAAACCTAAAGTTCTGCGGATCATCAAGACCTGGACTCTAACAGTGCTTTGAAACGCTTTCTCTCTGACATTTTTATTTTGATGAGAAAATTTTTCAGTGTAATTGCTTTTAGGGGACCCAAATAAAAATCCCAATTTAAAAATTTTATTCTCAAAAAATACCTTTTATAGATTTGTGCATACCAGGACTACATCCAGGGGAAGTTCAATGTAAGCAGAAAATTCTGCCATTATGAGGAAAAGTCACAAACCGTAAACAGGCAAAGATCTTCTTGCCCTAAACATTTTTACTTCTGTAAGCAGCAGACCAAGTTGTCATTTTACAAAACAAAGCAAACATTGGTGGAGAGAAGCAGGAGCTCGTCTCAGGAGTTTCAGGTAGGACAGCTTCTGGGAATTGTTTGTAGCTTCCACTATTTACCTCCTTTTCAGTTTCTTCACAAAAGAAGCACAGTCTCCGAAGGAAGAATGTGACCTTTTGAAATTTGAATGTTATGTTTATCACGGTTATAGAAAACAGTAGAAAATACAAACCACATTGGCTCTGTTTGTGAAAAGTCATTTTTGCCTATTATTTTTGGGTCTAAAGAAATAATCATGAATGTCTTTGGGGAAGATATTAATTATAATATTGAGATTCAAGATTCCCTCTATGTAAGAAGTGTCTTCACCTGCTACATGTTGGTGCTGGTGGATATAACCCACTCATTTACGTGGCCTTGTCTCCCTCCTGCCGGCTCTTCCCTCACAAAATGGCGTTGCACCGTCAGCACTGACTCAGAATGCAGAATGTGGCAGGGCTGCCTTCTCACAGTATTTTATGTCTATTCAAGCTGTGAAAACTGTCGCAGCAATACTCCCATTCTGTGTCAGCTGAACTATATCTGCCTATATTCATATCTTGAATCGACTACAATTCAAATGTGGTTATTTGTTTCTCTATCAATTGTCACAAAATAAAAGGCATTTTTTGGCGGTGTTTTGAGGCCCCAAATGGGAAACCAATTTTTAGACAAATCTATACCATTCCCTCTTTGGAAGTATCAATCCTTAAAGCAGCAGGTGCGACTGTGTTATTAAATGACTCATTCTAATTCAGATCCTGGGGTGGTCTTACTTATGGAAGAATTGTGCTGCTATCCTAAGAAAGCCATTTAGCCCATCTGCACTTAGAGAATGCCTCTGTATACTTGCCTTTGGATGTCAGTCCACAAAATCAGAGGCTTCTGGTTTTGAAATCAGGTTTTTCAGAGGTGCTGGCTTTGACAGTGGGCTACTACTTTGTTAAAGAAAACAAAGATAAATAAACAGAGCTTTGGTCACTAGCAGGTCCATGTTAGGCCGTTCCTATATGATGCAAGTGCCAGGTCAAAAATGAGATATCCAATATTTTAGATTTTCTGGATGGCCAATTAGAAATAATTAAAATGATTGCCCAGAAATCATTGGATGAGAAAGAGAGAGAGAAAAGGAAAAAATATAAAAGGAAAAACTGAGTGGACACACAGTACCATGTCCTTTTAGTATATGTTTAAGACATGATAATCTTTATATTTTGTTTATATTCATATTTTTTTAATATGCATATAATTAGTTTAATATATACATTATGCTTCATGAAGTAGCAATTATTAAGTAATTTGAGTAAGACCCTTCTTTTATAAATTTACCTGCATAAAAATAGGAAAACTCTTCAGAAATCACATTAAGAAAAAAATATTTTACCTGAATTTGCAGGTGCAGGACAAAAAATATCTCAGTGCTCAGCTTCTATTTGTATCTGCTAAAATGAAGGCAAACAGACACAGTGACACAGTGCTTTCTGGTTTCCACTCCATTCTTGGGTCATTTCTTGTCTTCTCCGCTTGTGGTGAACTAACCATCTTATACCTGTAGCTGATTTATTCTCCATACGTTATGCCATTGATTGTTATTTTTTAAAAAATTACCATGTAAAATATGTTCAATGAAACAGAAATAAATAACACATAAATCATCTGTCATGTCACCATTAAAAATAACTAATGTTACCACATGGCTTGCCCTTCCGGTATATTTCCATCTCTACGCCTCATTTCTCCCTTGGCTGCCTTCTCTTTTTTATCTGTGTACCTTTTCTAGGTGATATCCTCCAGGCATGCCTGTAATCTATCCTCCACAGAATAGATGGCATTTACTTTCTAAAACTATCCAGTTTAAAGCCCTCCAAGGCTTCCGACTGCCCTTGGAATAAATTTCAAATTCCTTGTATTGTTCTTACTGAATCTTTTACAGCCTTTCCCTCTGACTTTGTACAACCTGATTTCCCTTCTCTCCTATCTTTATTTGCTTTCTATTTCTGAAATGGATTACCACTAATTTACTGGCTTAAAGCAACAAAAAAAATTTTGTATGATCTATAGTTCAAAATTCCAAATCAGGTCTCACTGGGCTAAAATCAAAGTGTTGGCAGGCTGCATTTCCTTCTGAAGGCTCCAGGGGAGAATCCATTCCCATCTTTTCCAGATTCTAGAAACCATCTGCACTGCTTAGTTCATGGACGCCTTCAAAGACAGCAATGTTGGACAAAGGATCACCCTGTCGTCTGTCTGGGCCTCCCTTCTCTAACTCTCCCATTTACAGAGACTCTAGGGATTACATATGCTCATCCAAATACTGCAGGATAATCTAGCTATCTTAAAGTCAGCTGATTAGAAACCTTAATTACATCCATGACCTTAATTCTCTATTAAATATATTCAAAGACTATGAAGACAAAAAAACACAGACATCTTTGGGTAGAGGCAATAATCTGTTTAGCACACTTTTAAACATTCCTTAGAAAATCAAAAATAGTCACCTGCTATTCCCAGCTGCACCAAGCATGCAGACCCCACACTGGCCCAATTATACCTACTGTGATATGAGGGATTATTATATGTGGCCTATCAAATAAACTGACAAGTTGGAACTGTTAGAATATTACAAAAGTGGAAGTATAAGATGTGAGGTGGATATCAGGATGGAGTACAAGGTTATTCAGTCAAAATTTATATGGGATAAATAAAAATACTTGTTTCATCATATTGGCATCAGTTTATTCTAATTTACCATCTATAGACCATTTTTTTTCTACTCATTGTATAAAAATTTCTCAGATTCAGGTGACATATAATAACTTGTTATTCAATCATTCAAAGATTATTCAGATTATGAATCATTCAAAAATTTCTCAGATTCAGGTGACATATAATAACAACTTGTTATTCAATCATTCAAAGATTATTAAATGTATTACATGGGATGGCCTTGGGGATATAGACAGTTGTGAAAAGGACCAGGACTGCTTTTCAAGTGACTTACAAGTCAAATGAGATAATCAGACTAGAAACTATATAAAATACAGGGTATGGAGAAGTTAGTATAGATTTCAGGAGCTCTTGGAGTTCAAAAGAGACTAACCAGAGTCACTTAATATAGTTGAGATCAGAGAGGTTCCAGAAATCTTTCCAAATGGACAGGAACCAACTATTGTGGAAGGGCAACCGTCAATGGGTATCAAATGTCCATTTTCATTGTATTTTTCCTGCCATAAGGAAGAGCTCTGTGGAAGGAAGGCTCTTTCTTCTCTTTGCTTACCACTATTTCCCCAGCATGTAGACAAGTTCCCAGCACATGCCAGGTCATCTACAGATATCTATTGAATATGAAAATGAGTACATGTATACAAAATATGCAGTTTTTCTTTATAGAAAAGGCATCATACTAAATGACCTATTTGGTTACATGTTTGTTTCAAGTTGGCAATACGTCACCATCATGGTCTGATCCATTTTGACTGAATTTCGATACCAAAAAAATGTTTCTTCATTCATGCCTCTCTATAATCTATAATTCTCTAGGTCTATTTATTTACAATTATGGAATGGTAAATATTGTTACTTTTTACTTCTTAAAGGAGCTTTGGGTACCAAAATTCATTTAAATTGCAACTTTGCGAAGCCTAATGCCTGCTTTAGATATTTCCTTACCTCCTTTCCTACCTGAGCTCATGACTATGGAACCTGCAGTCTCACCTTCTTTTTTTGTTTTTTTCCCTAGACAAGATTTTCTGGAATAGTTTATTTCTAATGTGCTCTTTTGAAATTTTGAGTCTACTCCTGCTTCCCAGCAAATACGTATCTCAGCTGTCACTTTTCCATCTACCTCGTTTCAAACCCTGAATACTCTTTTCTACAATACTAACCAATCCTCATAACTCTATTTTCAAATCTAACAAGTGATATTGAAGGGTGGCAATGGAAATGAAGTATTAGAGGAAGGGTAGGTAGTGGCTGATAGAAAAAGATATTAAAGAGGCATTTTATAATTATTTCAGGTTGGCTACAGATTTTCAGGGGGAAAGAAAAAGGAAAAAAAAAAAAAAAACAAAAAACATGCCTAACTTTAGAAAGGTCTCTATGATATGAAGAATTACATTTCCCTAACAAAAATCATTTCACCTATTGTATCAGAATTTCTATAATAGATTGTGATGTATTTTAAGGACTCAATATTAAATGAGTGAGTGGATAGATTATAGAATATTACCAGTGAGAGTTTTGTGGTGGGGAAAGGTAGTTTTTTGTTACAATACAGAAAGCTAAATAAACTTAACAATACAATGGTGCTTCATTGACCAACAACAATAATTAACAGATGAAAACCTATACCCACATTTTGACCTTTCCATTCTCTCACACTTTCTCTCCACCTACACACACACACACACAGATACACACAATATAGACTGAAGGTGATAACATTTCCCGAATCAAACATTGAGTCCCGTGTTTTGAGTGAATGGATATGGAGATATATGAGGGGAAAGGTTTTAGGAAGAAGGAAAAGTAGCCACAGTACATCAGCTCACTGGGAGATGCTTTTACACTGCCAGTTCCCTCTTATTTTGTTACACATTCCCAATGGGATATGCCCTCCACTCCTAATTCCTGAGAAGGGCTATCTAGTGAGCTACTGTTAATCATATGTACACGTACTACCTGTGTGACATTATTGAGCCAAAGAAAAACAAAACAAAATCTGTATTTAGAACCACTTAAAAATACATTATTTGAAAACAGTGCAGTCCTCTGTAATCCAGGACATATGGCCACTATATTCTGTACTAACTCCTTCCAAACACACATAGAAGGATGTGTCATCATGCTCTTATGATTTCTGAAAGACAGCTACCAAAATTATAAAATAGTTCTAGTGGAGCTTCCAAAGTCCACCAATATTTTCAAATTCTATGTGATATAAAACATCCTAAAAAATTAACTCAAAAAATGTTGCTTCCTCTTTTAGATGTCACTGTAATTTTAAATGTTAACATATAATATCAAAGTGCACTTCATACTTCCTGTTTGATTTCTTTCTCCTCATAATTCTGACGTTTTTGAGGGAAGCCCCAAGTGAGGCATTATAAGTACCATAGGCTATATAGAACAATGCTGCTATAATCACTCAGTTTATCATTCATTCTATATTTAAATTCCATGCATAAAGATAATCACTTATTTTTATTAGTAATTAATCATTAAAAAATCATTTGACAATGCTATTCTATAAACCTCTGAATAATTTCAGTCAAATCTAAATATTCTCTTAACTTTATATTGCCTTCTTATGTTAGATCATTTTATTGTTTTCTTAACACTTAACCACTCTTTATTTTAATCTTTAACATATTGACTTTCTTAAGGACATTCAGAATCCACTTTTTAAAAATGTATTATTCATAAAAATGTCTCCCATACGGCTGTACTTTTTCTATTTCCTAGTTTTGAATAGTCTTATTTCCATCATCAACAATGAACTTTTAGGTACCTCATTTCAACTAGAGCAAATGGCTGTTGAATTCAATGACTCACTCAGCACAGAAATTCATTTAGATATTGGTTTATCAGTCAAAGATGACATTTGTTTTGAGCCAGATGGTTTTCTTGAGGAAATCCTCTAACTGGATGCAGATTTGATTGGATTTTAGCTTTCCTACACTATTAGACATCACAGTTTCATATGCCACACACAACCTGCAATATATTTGTATATATTTGATATGATTTTAATGGCCAAGATTTAAAAAATAAAAATTACATTTTTCTCCAGTTATATTTGTGGTATTTGATATTTTATTTGTTTTAACACATGCAGCATCTTATAAATATATCACCAAAAATCTAAGATCTTAGGTAATATTTTTAAATCAAATGTTAATCACACCAAATGAGAAAATCTCATTTTACTAGACAAGCTAGCAATAATGAGATAAAAACAGTGGATCCTCGACAAAATTTTCTCCTTGGGTATCAATCTGTTTTTCTCCACTATTTTCTATATCCTACATAGCATAACAATTGCACAGTCCTGAGATTTTTATCTAAAAGGAAAATAAATTCCTTTTTCACAGACACCATACCCATCAAGACACCTTCATCTGTTGCACAGACAACAGGAATATTGATCTAATCTGCATCCTGTCTTTAAATATGACTGCCTAAATCCATTCTCATAAAAGCAGTCAGTAATCTTTTTAAAAGACAAATTAGGAGACTGCACTTATTGTAATAAGAATTTAGTAATTTGAGCTTCATCCTACGGAAGCGGACAGTTGGGCTGCTGTCTTCACAGAAGGATATATGTGCACACGCACACAGATCCTCACATATCCCCAGATGCACATGTGCGTGTGTGCAAGGAGGTGAGGACTCAGAAAGCCAATGAAACAGTAAAAAACTGGCCAACATCTTTCTAAAGATGGAGATGTGGACTTTCATTCATTTCAGAAGGGGTGGTCTGTAAGGTGTATAGTGCTTTGTCAGAATCAGGGGAATGAATCCAGAGTCAGTTAAAGTAGAGGGCTTGGTAACTGGCCCTTATCTTGAGTTGGGACCTATAATTTCAGTGTCCTGGCAATAAGAACAAATCCGAACGAGGCAGACAGTCACAAGGACTGTAGCTCTACAGTGATTCTCTCTGTCCCTGTACATATAGAACAATGAATATGAACAAACAAAAGCCAAAGACAACAAAGTAATCAATCAATTCCACAACCACCATATGGAGTAAAGGAATCTAGATGCAAAAGAATAGATAGATATTAAATGGCTTTGTTTCAACATGCAAATTGAAATATAATATTTAGGGATATATTCTTAGGTGTTAACATTGTATGTAAATCAAGAAAGTATTTATGATAAAAATTGGCATATGATCTTCCACTGGAGTTATAAAGCTTGCAATTGGAGAGGAGACATGAAATTTTCTGGGGGTAATACTAATGTTCTATTTTTGGATTAGGTTTACACAGGTGATCACTATGTGATAAATCATTAATTATATATTGCGTTTTGTAATTTGTGTAGATTTGTGCTATATATAAGAATGCTGGAGTATAAATTAGATCATGTTACTCGCTGCCGAAAATCTTAAAATTATCTGCCACTTCCCTATGTCCTTGTCCTTATCTGGAAACCAGCCATTTTGCTCCTTGCTCATTTTATTCTAGGTCTGCAGAATTCCTAGCTTTGGGACAAAATTTTACTCATTTCCATCTTTGGACTTGAATTCTCTTCTATTTTTGCAATAAACTTTCATTGGAGTGTCCTAGAATTGTTTCCTCATCCTTCAGCCTCAAATAATTGCAGCTTTCTCAGGATGCATTTCTTGACACTCATTCTAAACTGAAAACTGAAAATCCATCAACTACTCCATTTTACCTTATGTATTTCCTTCATATTGGAAATCTCTATGTGATGAAATTCAATTAGCAATCTTTTGTATATACTTTTTGTCTTCTCACCTAATGTTCAATCTTTTCTATAACATAACATCTGTGAGGGTAGGGATACTTTGGTATTCATTCTCAACAATGAATGAAAATTTAGCCAAGAAAAATTACTTTGAGAATGTACTTTATACCATTCCTAAATATCGCTTTATTGTACTAAGGGATGTTAGAAGCAGATTAAAATTTCATCCTACATTTTGATTATTATAAATATGTGGCTAGGCAAATGGACATTTATTTAACTCAGATTACTAGAATTATAATAGATAATTTTCATGTATGTCCACTATCTATTTTCAAACTGTCATTTTATTTTCTGGCAATTATAAATGAAGTATTTCTTTCAGGTGCATTATGAAACAAGGAAAGGAAATTCCTCACATTAAATAGTAATGACAAAGTTTTTTTAATGACAAAATTTATTTGAAATATAATGACAAAAATTATTGTTTCCTTTTTAATTTAGGGAACTACAAACTTCCTTTAAGAAACTCTGCGTCAGCGATTATGACTAGTTTTCCCCTCCAGTCTTAGATTTTTTTTTTTTTTTTTTTTTGACAGCGATGGGGTCTGACTATATTGCTTAGGCTGGTCTCAAACCTCTGGCTTCAATTGATTCTTCCACCTTGGCCTCCTAAGGGTTAGAGGTATGAGCCACTGTGCCCAGACTCTTTTGTTTTATTTTTTAAAAAATAGGGCAGCGCCTGTGGCTCAGTGGGGTGCTGGCCCCATATGCCGGACGTGGTGGGTTCAAACCCAGCCCTGGCCAAAAACTGCAAAAAAAAAAATTCATCTTTCATAATAATAAATGAATATACTTAACCATAAATTAGGAACATTTTTGGTATTGCTCCTCAAAATGTGTACCTCTTTCTGTTTCAGTGAATAAAATAACTTACCTGCCATATTTACCATTTAAATCCTGATTAATTTAATTTATTTATTTCAGTTTTTTTTTCTTTGATCAGACAAAGCCTAGACTTGATCTAGCTGGGCTGTGCTTGTGTTCCAATTCAGATACACGGAGTCAAACATGATGGCACTCCCTGTCATCTGAGGAGCGTCAGGGTGAGTCAGCCAGGACAAGGATTGACATTCCAGAGATCACCTGCCATTTACACTGCTGCCTGGGCTCCAGGTAAACAAACATGTTATCATCTCCGCCATTATAAACAGTGATTGGCCCAGGAGGCTTAGGCTGCAGGGGGCCCAGCACTCGCTTCAGGGCTTCATGCAATTTGCTTGTAAACACTTTTCAAGACCATGACAGTCACCCAAGAATTGAAAAGTCTATTAAATATTATATGCAGAATAATATAGGCTCACACGTACACAGATAAAGTACTGTTTTGATGAGAAGCTGGATTACAACATGTACTTCTTCACTCTTTTACTCTTTCATTTTTGTAACTTCACCTGTCTGTTATTCTACACTTTGCTCTCATAGAACTAATATCTGTCTCTCTCACAAACACACACACGTACACACACATACACACCGCACACATCCCTTAACTCAAGCACAAGAGGATGCAAAGGTTCTTCTCAAAAACAGCCAATCAACCTGCAATTCTTCACACTGAAGTTAAGATTTATGTATTTGCTTCGAGTTAAAATTACTACCTTTCTAATGAATTATCTTTTTATTTTTATGTTTTTTATATCCACCTAGGCTGTCAGAGTTCCACATTTGGCATCATTACATCCAGTTAATGTAAGACAGCTTATTTTTATATGGCGGTATTTTATAGATTTTTTTATTGCACCATTAAGAGCATTTTGATTTCTGTAATATTCCCAGATTTTCTTGTCATAATACACAACCTTCCACAGTCCCACTTTGTGCCAAGTCTCACAGCATTCACTTACATCTACTTTTCTGCCTCACAAGGCCAGGTAATGAGCTGAGCTTTGGAAAAAAGAAATTGCTGGTTTCGTTTTTCACATTACAGCCCAAACAGATTGTTTTCTTTTCAATTTAGCCAATGTTCAGTTCACAGATATTTCCCCTGGTAGGTAAGCAATGCCAATTTAGTGTTCAGCAGTGAGCTTACAGTTCATAAATGTCATTTGACTTTCAGTTTTTAATCTAAAAAATAAAATGTTTCTTCCAATATTCTGTGAATTTTAATGGAAAACTTGCAGCATTTCTTGACTGTTCAATAAAGTAAAAATTGTCCATTCATGATATGGTGGGCTTATTTTTACCCCAGTGAAAACTACTGAGGGATTTAATGTCATTAATGCTGACTAGTTTTCACAATATAGTTTTAGAAAACTATTTCAATAGTGAAAGTCTCTATCTTTGTTGTTTTTACACAGATTTTTTTTCTGTATCATGTATGACTTTTCACTCACTACATACATATAAATATACCATTTGAGATTATCTAATTTTTAATGAATACATAATATTCGTGCCATAATATTTAAAGGGTTTATATGATATTTGGACACATGCATACAATACATGATGATCAAATTGGGGTAAGAGTATCTATCACCTATCATTCATCATTTCTTATCATTCTAAATCTCCTCTACTAGCTATTTTAGAATATAGAATAAGCTATTATTAGCTGTAATCACCCGTCTGTGCCATCAGTCACTAGAACTTACTCCTTCTATCTCACTGAGTTTTTGTACTCATCAGTAAACTTCTTTCTCACCCCCTTCCCATCCTCTTGCCAGCTTCTGGTAACCACCACTGTAATTTCTAGCTCCATGAGATCATATGCATGAGAACATGAGATGTGTGTCCTTCTTTCCTTATTTTGAAGATATCAAATACAAGTCTAATTTCTGCTACCTAAAGATGACATGGAGGAGAATAAAGCAGTCCTGATTAAGGTCAATGATTTTCAGAAGAGCAAAAACTTTCACAACTTACATACTGGGTGTGGAATTTCCCTTTAGAGCTGAAATCCAAAGCATTCTGAACATGGTTTGCTGCCTATCAAATAGCACATTTTCTACTGGCTTCAGTGACTAGGTCTTCTCAGCAGTTGTCCACACATTACATCAGCTAATTACAAGGCCCTGATTTGCCAATGATCTTATCATAGTAGGGATCACTGTGTTCTCTTCATGTTTCTCATTTTAGAAAACAAATATCATGAAAGCAGAAGGCTCTGCCATAATGCCATGGGATTGACTTTGTTTTTTCAAAGGTCTATACTTAATTTGTTTTTTCACACCTTATACCACTTACAAAAATTGACTCAAAATGGATAAAAGATTTAAATCTAAGACATGAAACAATAAAAATCTTAGCAAAAAGTATGGGAAAAACTCTTGATGACATTGGACTGGGGAGAGATTTTATTGCAGAGACTTAGGTGGCCATTACATCAACAGAGGTAAACAAATGGGATTTAATTAAGCTGAAAAGCATCTGCACACCTAAGGACACAATAAGCAAAGCAAAAACAGCCATCAGGATGGGAAAAAATATTTGCAGGGTATGAATTTGGCAAAACATTGATAACTAGAATCTACAGAGAACTCAATCAACCAAAAAAAGAGCTAACAATCCTATATATAACTGGTAAGAGATATTAACATAACCTTCTCTGAGAAGACAGATGAATGGCTAACAAACATTTGAAAAAATGTTCATCATCCTTAATCATCAGAAAAATGCAAATCAAAACCACCCTGGTATATCCCCTACCCCCAGCAAGAATAGTCCACATCCTAATGTCTCAAAGCTACAGATGCCGGTGTAGATATGGAGATGAGGGGATGCTTTTACACTGCTTGTGGGACTGCAAACTAATCCAACCTCTTTGGAAAGAAGTATCGAGAATCCTCAAAGAACTCAAATTAGACTTATTTGACCTCTCAATTCCATTACTAGGGATCTACCCAGAAGAAGAAAAACAGCATTTTATCATAAGGACATTTGTACTAGACTGTTTATCACAGCTCAATTTACATTCACCAAAATGTGGAAACAACCAAAATGCCCACAAACCCTGGAATGGATTAATGAACTGTGGTATATGTATACCATGGAATACTATTCAGCCATTAAAAAGATGAAGACTTTACAGCTTTTGTATTAATGTGGGCGGAGTTGAAACACATCCTTCTTAGTAAAGTATCATAAGGGGAATGAAGGAGCAAGAATCCAGTATACTCAATACTAATATGAAGCCAGTAGATGATCTAATACAGCCCACATACGGAAAAACTTAAATCAATTCAATATGAGCAGGGAACCAGGGAGCAGGGAGAGGGTAGACAAGAAGGATGTCCCACCTAATGGGCACAATGTTAGAATGTATGGCACACTTCTTTGGGGTGGAACATAATTATAAGTGGGATCCTACCTAACAAACGCAAACATTGTAACCTAATTCTTTGTACCCTCAAATTAATCTGAAACAGTATGAAAAAGAAGAAAAATACATATACTATTTAAATTTTTAGAAAGAAAAACAATTGTTTTTCCAAATAATTAACATTGGTTTGCATCAGATAGCAGAGCTTGAAAGCAGATGTACTTTCAACATATCAAAGAAAAAAAAAAAAAAAAAAACGTATGAGACCTAGAACCAGGCACCAAGTTCAATCCTGGGAATACAATAGGAAACAAACTAAAAAGCTTCGGTACAGCCAAGAACATAGTAAGGTTAGCAATTAGACAGCCCTCAGAATGGGAGAAAATATTGCAGGTAATGCCTCTGACAAAGGTTTAATAACCAGAATACACAGAGAACTCAAACGCATTAGCAAGAAAAGAACAAGTAATTCCATCTCAGGGTGGGCAAAGGACTTAAAGAGAAACTTCTCCAAAGAAGACAGGAGCACAGCCTACAGACATATGAAAAAAATACTCACCATCCTTAATCATCAGAGAAATGCAAATCAAAACTACTTTGAGATATCACCTAACTCCAGTAAGATTAGCCCACATAATAAAATCCCAAAACCAGAGTTGTTGGCGTGGAGGTAGAGAAATGGGAACCCTTCTACACTGCTGGTGGGAATGCACACTAATACGTTCCTTTCGGAAGGATGTTTGGAATATACTTAGAGATCTAAAAATTGACCTGCCATTTGATCCTATAATTCCTTTACTAGATATATATCCAGAAGACCAAAAATCACATTATAACAAAGACATCTGTACCAGAATGTTCATTGTGGCACAATTCATAATTGCTAAGTCATGGAAGAAACCTAAGTGCCCATCGATCCATGAACGGATTAATAAATTGTGGTACATGTATACCATGGAATATTATACAGCCTTAAAGAAAGATGGAGACTTTACCTCTTTCATGTTTATATGGATGGAGCTGGAACATATTCTTCTTAGCAAAGTATCTCAAGAACAGAAGAAAAAGTATCCAAGTACTCAGCCCTACTATGAAGCTAATTTATAGCTTTCATATGAAGGGTATAACCCAACTATAGCACAAGAATATGGGGAAAGGGGAGGGGAGGGGTGAGTTTGGGGTGGCGGGAGGGTAATTGGTGGGGCCTACGGTGCATCTTAGAAGGGTACAGGGGTGAACCTTACTAAATGCAGAATACAAATGTCTTCATATAATAACTGAGAAAATGCCAGGAAGGCTATGTTAATCAGTTTGAGGAAAATAGTTCAGGTTGTATATGGAACCAGCACATTATACCCCTTGATTGCACTATTGTACACAGCTATGATTTAATAATAAAGACAATAAAAAAAATAAATCAAACCTCTTACTCTTAAAGAAAAAAAAACAAAAGATAAACAAACAAACAAAAAAACCAACAACAAAGTAGATTTTTTCCCTTCCTGTATGGTGCTTCAAGTTGATTAAGGAAAAAAGAAACAGAGCCAAATATTCTGGCCACTAATTACCTAATTTTATTGTGATTTCACACTGTAATGCCTATTTCTCTTCCAATGTGTCCTCCTGTCCTACCAGGAACCAAAAATAATAGGGACACTCATCTTCCTCTTTGTTTATCCAATTCATTCTCATTCTTTAGGTCTCAACCTAATCTCATGTATTCTCTAACTTTCCTAATCTTTTCAAAAAGATTTGATGCTCTTCATATGTCTGCCTTTATTGTTAGGATTTCCCTGTTATAGTTTTTATCACACTTTATTATAATTCCTGGTAATTTTTCTTTTCACCCTTCCTTCACTTTGAATCTACCACACTTCTTAACACAGAATACTGGTACAATAATATTAGAGGGAAAGTAAACATATATTTGAGGGTTATCTTTAATTCTGTCTCGAGTAGGAATCCAATACCAAATAACTGGGATCATTATCTGTAACTATATCTCTTTTCTAATTTCAAACAGAAGAATTTTAATGGCATAGAAAATGCTGATAGTCATTTAATATTTTCGGACTTCAATTAATTAAAGTCTTTCATAGAAAATTATGTGGTGCTATAAGCTTTCATCCAAGACATTTAATTCAAGTTTTAACATATTTCTAATGTATGACTGAGCATATTAATTGAATGAAGTCAAATAACTGTAAAGGTTAAAGACTAGAGGATATTCTCAATGAAAGATGAGCTGTTGGCTGTTGTATGTGCACATAGGACAAGAACAGCTGGAACCTATTTTAGGATTAAGGAAATGTGCTTATATCTGTACAAATCAAATACAAATATTTACCATGTACAGTACTGAATATCAACTTACAAATGTGCTGATCTGTGAAAAAACTCCCTATCAGTAGTTCATATGAATAAAATTAATGTCATATAGTTGAGAGCATGCAATTTGTTTCACTTGTACATAGTTAACTATGTCTGTTGTGCCTTTTCCTGGACATAATACTGTATCACTGACTTAGTGTTTCTTTTTCCTTTAGAAGAATCATATAACACTCAAACCTTGTTATAAGCTCTTAGCTTTTTAACCCTTCCAATATGTCCTTGTTGAATTCCTTAACTCGTGTGGAAATCTTCTTGATGTTGCCTTCCATGTATCAAGCGATTTATCTAAATATTCTATTGGCTTAGGGCTTTCATGACAGATGTAAGTAAAATTTTTAAAATAAAAAAGTTTGAAAGAATATACTTTCCTGATCTTAAAACTAATAAAAACTAACTTTGGAAAATCTAGAAATTTTAAAATAATGTCAAAAATCTGACCCTATTTTTGGGGAAATGATCACTTTTTAACACACCACAAATATGTGTATACAATAAAAATGAAATTAAAATTTCATTTTAGTGTAGCTCTGTACCAGGCTTTTACCATGTATATCATAAATGCTCTCAAATGTTATTAAAATTCTTCAACCTATAGATTTTAATGGCTATGACATGACAAGGATATTTAACAACACCCCTTAAATTTGGATAGATAAATTATTTAAACTTATGTAATGAATCTATTTTTATATAAACCATTTTCTATACTATTCAATTCATAATAGATTTCTTGTACAATACTTACTAAATTAAAAGATGTAAACATCTTTATCATAGGACATTTCTAATAATAACACATTATTAAATGGCGAAAAAAGAAATATATCTTTTAATCACGATGTCTCTATCAAATCTTATAAGCAGCAGAAAAAGCAATGCCATGTCAAAAGCATCTTCTTTAAGATATTGAATGAATGGATGGGGATATAGCATTTGTCATAGGATCACAAACATTAAGTAATAGACAGCTGTCCGCTAAACCTAGAAACAAGTGTGAGACTGCAAGGGTGAAAGCAGGTAAAAAGGGAATGTGTGGGTATACTGAGAAAATCAAAGAGGGACTGAGAACTCTTAAACCTGTTGGGAAGCTTGAGAGAAGAAAGGCCTTATAGACAAGGTCTGACAATTAAGTTTGCAAACTTGCCACTGTGCGCTCAGGATGGCAGCGCTGTGCAAACAGTTTGGAAAGGTTTCAGAACCTTGGTGTATCAGTGTCTCACAGCTGGGTTATGTCCACATGCGGCACTGTCTTGCCAAGTGGTATTCATGATTGTTGTTGTATATTTTTGTGTGCTGTTGAGAGAATGTTGGAGCTTGAATTAGAACAATAAACAAACATTAAATATTTTGTTAAGCTTGGCAAGAATAGAAGTGAAATCATATGTATCCCATGGAGTATTACACAGGCATAAGAAAAGTTGAAGACTTTATATCTTTTGTGTTTACCGAGATGGAGTTGAAACACATTCTTCTTAGTAAAGTATCTGAAGAATGGGGAAAAAAATATCCAACATACTTAATACTAACATGAAACCAATATATAAACAATTATACATCCACATGAACAATAAAACAGAAATATAATCTAGCAACGAGGAGGGAAGAGGACGGAGAGAGGTGGGGTCCCGGGGAGGGCGATGGATGGGAAGAGGAAGAGCAATTGGTGGGATCTCACCTAGTATGCACAAGGTGAGGGTGTTCACACATCCCCTGGGTGAAGGGCTCAACTACGACTTAAACATTACTTTGGAAGTAAGCAATATAAGCTAAAAACTTGTACCCTGAGACTAATTTAAAATACAAAATAGAAGTGAAATCAAGGGCACATTAGTTCAAATTTATGGGGACAATTCTACAAAGAACATGGTGCTATACAAATGATTACATGTTTTTCTGAGGGTAGAGAAAGCATCATTGATGCAGAGAAGTCAGGGCTGCTAGTAACCAGCAGGGCTGATGAAAACATTGCAAAAATTCTTCCAATCATGCATCAAAATTGTCAGCAGACTGTGAGAAGCATAGCAGACCAAATAAACATCAGTAGAGAAACAGGAAACTCTCAACTGAAAGTCAGGCCATGAGAAGGTACGTACGTACAGCAATTTTTCTAGGATGAGTCTGTGAACTGAATTGTCACATCCCCATATGGCAGGGCCAAGTGGATTTTTTTTTGTTGTTGTTCCTGGAATATGTTAAGCACATAAAACTCTTGATGCTCTTTTGTTCTAAAACTTGAGTTAAATGGTCGGACTTTTTTCAGCTTTCAAAGCGGTGAAATGCAGCTTTCTTTGCTGATTGTTCTTAGGGTGAAATCACACACTTGGCTAGAGACAGAGCCCTGTCTGTCCTGCTCACCATGTATCTGCAGGAGTTAGCACATAGTAGATCTTCATTATCATTTTGTTATTGTCTGTACAGTCAAAAACCACAGTGACTCGACTTTTACAAAATTCCAAGAACTGTAAACCGTAGCCAAAGAGCGAAGAGTGCTGAGGAGCAGGCCCAGAACTTAATCATAAAAGCAGCAGCCTCCAGAGAGTTCCAGTCTCTACTCCATGTGCAGAACCTGATAGTGCTAAGAATGACACATGGATCTCTGGAGAGATGCAATTCAGAAGGTAGAACTCCCAGGTTCTCTCTGGGACTGCACAAGTGGTCCTCTTCCTCTTTTCAAGACATTGTATTCAGAAATCCAGTGGGAAATACACCCTGGGAGATGAGTATTTGGTGGTGCCTGAGTCTGTTTGTGGTTTGTAACTTCTACACCCCCATTTAAAGGTCATGGAGTCATAAAGGGGGATAGTGTTCACACATGTGAGTGATAACTTTTGCCTTTTTCCTGGATTTATTCTCATTATTTTCCCTGAAAATCAGATATATAATGAGGATCAAATGCCAGCACCACCAGAACAAAGGTGCTATGGGCCTGCGAAGAGGGGAGAGGGGCTGTTGCTGAAGGATCTAAGGTGGGTGGGGGGAGAATGCACACAGCAGGCATTCCGAGAGTCCTCAACAAAGGGTGACAGAGAATCTGCATTTGGATATAGCAGTTAATTGATATAAAAGCATCTGCTGTGTGATACAAGAATTAAAATACTGGCGCACACCCTGAGAGATGGTGTTAATAGCTGCTAGGATGGTTCTTGGAAGCTTGGACAAATTTACAGCTCACTTTAACTGAGGTAGAAATTTTAGAACTGCCATGGAAGATGAAAGAAGACAGGATCAAAGGACTCCGTGTATTGGGCGTGCCTGATAAAATATATCTGTGAGGCCAGAAAACCCACCACATAAATATTAATATAATCTGAAGGATGGGCCATGGGACATTCCATTTACTAAACCATGAGGATTGTGCTGGGGGGACATCAGAATCCCTGAGAAGCTCAGTAGTAACTGTCCTCCAAAGGCTAGCTGGTTGGAGACAGTAGACAACATTACAGAACTGGGATTCCTGTTAAAAATGGGAATGACAGAATTTCTCAATAATAGATACCAAGAGGTGTTACTTAATTGCAAGAAGCCAATAGATGCAATTATTACAGTGGTTAGGAAAATGAGAGTGGCAAATGTGGGTCTAATCTTTAGAGGACATGAGAGCAATAAATAGAACATGGACCTCATCCAGGCAAGATAGATGGGTGGTCACCAAGGATGTCGTACACACATAACACACACACATTTACTATTTTCTAATTAAAATTTTTATTTCAGAATATCATGGGACACAAATGTTTTAGTTATATAAATTGCTTTTGTAACATTTGAGTCAAAGTTGTAATTGATAAGGGTGTTGCTTAATTTATACCAGGAAAAAAATAAAGAATAGATGATCTTTCCTTTTCCCCAAATCCCCATCTTTTGCCCAGTTTCTAGACCTGTGATAATTCTCAGACTTCAGCTTGAAGACTATTGAATGAAAGAGAAGACAGATCTCTTAAAGAAAGCAAGCCATCCTATGACAGTATGAACTTGTCATTTCCCTAGTCTTTCTCCAAAGGGACTTCAGGCTATTTAGTCAAGTGACTGTGCTCTAGGTAAATAGGAAAATTCAAGAGCCATTGGGGAATATTTGATTCAGATTCCAAGTAGAAATTTGTGGCCTGAGACTCAAACTGACTCTATAGTTCCCTGATAGAATGAAGGCACACGTGAGGTGAGTAGTAAGCGGGACTGTCTGGCTTTCAGTGTAATCACTGCATCCACAGACCCACTGCATGGTCTTTTCCAGGACCTCCCGCAGTATTATAGGAGGAGACATCCCTAGGTACTGACTGATCTCTCACATTGCTTTCTAGTCCTATATTTAAGAGCTATCAATTATTGTCCAACCCACAATTTCTTTGCCTTTATTGATTTTCTTAACATTGATTTCGTCAGAAAGTGCTTTTCACTTTCATAAAACTATGACATTTGCATGGTGTATTATTTGTGGTAACCCATTTCTTTTTAAAGAAGGTGTGCGTGGTGGGTTGGGCTTATTCTCATTTATGACACCTGTACAAATATAGATGGGTTGAGGAATATGACATGACCAACTGTAAGCTTATCTGGACAGTGACAGCAATTGCAGTTGCTGTGCCAGAGATGCCCTCTCTTTCTTCTTTTTTTCTTTCTGTAGCAGATTAACTCAGTCTTTAATGTGAAGTATAAAGACATCAAAACACAGAATACATCCATTTTCTGTCCCTTTCAGAAAAGAGACTAAGAAGGAGTTTAGGTCCATGTGGAATAGACAGTAGTATACTGTAGGGTTCTAACTCGGGTTCTGGCAACTCTCCTGACCTCTGTCATAACGCAGTGAGAGGGGTCTGACATTCTGTCCCAGTGTGCAGAATGTCACACAAACGTCATAGCAGCAGGTTTTTGAAGGTGGTTTGTGGACACTGAGGGTCCCTGAAGCACTTTGAAGACATTAATGAGGTCAAAATGATTTTTATACATTTATTCATAGTTGTACTGATATAGCAGAATTAAATTTCTGGCTCCTTAACATAAAAGGGTAGTAGTACCTAACTACACTTGTTCTTGCATTGTTCCTTGCCATAAATTATAGTTTCTTTTGTAAAAAAGGTTTAAAATGTTCTTGATGGAAGCATTAAAAATTTTATTAAATCTTCACTTTTCAGTATTTTTAATATTCTTTGTGGAGAAATGGGGAATGTGGATTAAGCACTCCATACCAAACTGTGATACTTGTTTAAAAAAACATTTGAATAATTGAGTAGTGAACTGATACTAGCTACTCTTTCATGGTAAAAGTTTTCTTAAACTTCAAAGAGCTATTGATGCTAAAACTACACCTATTCAGATTTGGGTGTTTGGCAGGTGTTTTCTTAGGAATAGAAGAAATGAGCTTATCAAATTCCCCATAATAAAATTTAATTTTTCAAGTGAAAATTTGAAATTTCGAAAATTTTATGTTTAACTCTCTGGGCATGAAATTAACAAGTATAATTTTTGATACTATATAATAAATTGTGTCAATATTGAAATCTGAATAACACAGAAAATAATTTTATTTCAAATGACATAGGTAAGAAATCTAATTAAAGGTCAAGAACACACCTGTTTTTGGTGTAAAAATAGTTTGAGGTATTTCCATATTTTACATGGTAACTAACTTAAGAGACTCCTACTTATTGGATTTTGATATAGTGCCAAAAACTAACATCTGATAGTATGTGAAACGACTATTCACATACAATACTTTGTTATAATTATGTGTTTGTGTGAAGCTTTATTTTCCTCAAAAACCTCAAGTAAGAAATCTATTGCAATAGGTGGAATGAAGAAGTGGGTATGAGAATCTAACTATCTTCTATTAGACTAGACACTAAGGAGATTAAAAAAAATCAACAAAGTGCTGTTCTTCTCGCTATATTTTCTTTTTTGAAAATATATTTATATTTTATGGACATATTTTTAAATTTTAACAAGTAATAATTATTACTTGTTAATTATGTGTAGTAGTACCTAACTACTTAATATAAGTAATATTATTACTTATTAATAAGTAATAATAATATGGACATATTTGGACAGTAATAATATGAATAGGCTTATTATTATTTTTAAATGAAAAGATAAGTTTTGTTTAATTTAAAAGGGATGAGAAAATACTTACAGGTCAAAATGTACATTGTTTAGTTGATAGCTTCTCTAAAAGCCCAGATTTCATCAGTACACAATATGTCTATTTAACAAAACTGTACTTGCACCACTTAAATGTATTCACATTTTAAAAATTGTCAGCTTAAATTTTATGCATGGTAGATAACAATTGATGCATTCCACCTAGACTAAAGTTCTTTAGACTTCTCAATAATTTTCTAAAGGGATCTACAGACCAAAAAATTGAGAAAAAGTGTACATTTATTTATTTATTTTGTAGAGACAGAGTATCATTTTATCGCACTTGGTGGAGTACCATGGCGTCACACAGCTCACAACAACCTCCAACTCCTGGGCTTAGGCAATTCTCTGGCCTCAGTCTCCCAAGTAGCTGGGATTACAGGCACCCACCACAACGCCCGGCTATTTTTCTGTTTTGCAGTTCAGCCGAGGCTAGATTTGAACCCGCCACCCTCGATATGTGGGGCCTGCACCCTACTCGATGAGCCATAGGTGCCGCCCCAAAAGGTGTACTACTTTTGCTAATTGGGCAGGATAAGCAATGAGTGCTGTGTAGGGTGGAGATCTTGTTAGGATAATGACTCTCCAGAGTGTGAGAGATAACTTTTATAAATCCTCAGGGACTCATCTTCATATTCTGAGTGCAGCAAGTGCCTTGTATGTTAAGGTGTGTTCTTCAAAGTAAAAGACAAAAAGTATTGCATCTATTATCTTTCCAGCACCAAGGAAGAGGCATAACATTGGTACACTGTTCCCATTCTTGTAAGTCCATACACAGGCATCTTCTTTGGAACTTCCAGTCCAGATACATATAAGTCCATGTATAATCTCCCCTTGGGCCCTTGGGGTCCTCCTCTTTCTATACCAAGAATGACCACATCTTGATGCACACTAATGTAACAAGACAACCATGAACCATGCTCAGAGTTTTACCTTCTAAGCTTACAGTAGGCCTCTGTTCCTGTAGAACGGTCACTTGCTACTGCATGGTCACCTGCTCCATGTATACACAGTCTGGGTAGCATGCTCAGAACTGCTTTTCAGTTAACTTATAGTTTTTGCCTCAGGTGCCATACCCTTGCTCCATAGCCTTAGGATCTGTATTGGGATTCTTTTATTGAGTCTTGCTACCAACTCCAAACAGCACATTTTCCAACTGTGCAGAAGTCTTGTACCTTAATGTATGCCCTATGGCTCAAGTCGTCACGATACCTACATTTCAGTCTTGCTATAGAATCCTTTCCTGTTCTCTGTCTGACACAAACCTGTAAGCTTCTATATCATTAGATAAACGAGTCAGAGCCACAGCTACAAGTGCTGATTACACTGCCCCCAAAACCCAAAGGCCTAGCAAATTTGCACTTCTTTGCATAACCTTATTAACTAAATTTGATGATGATACTATAGGGAAATAATTTATAACCATTCCCATGCACATAGATGTAAAAATTCTAAATTAAATATTAGTAAATTCAACCCAGTTTTGTATAAAAAGATTATGCATTATGCCAAGTTATATTTCTTTAAGGAATACTTGGTTGCTTGAATTTTGAAAATTAAGCAATAAGATTCACTACAGTCACAGAATTAAGAAAAAAAGTTGTGTGATTCTATCAATGGATGCAGTAAAAAAATTTCATAAATTTACAAAGTTTATATAGGAAAATTAGTAAATGTAAAGAGGAATTCTTCAATCTGCTATGGTATAGCTATAAACGTATACAGTTAACTTCAGATAAATGATGATTTACATCCACCCCACACCCTCTACTATCAAGAACAAGACAACAAAATTATCACCCTGTGTGTTCAGCATTATACTGGAGACTTACACCAGAGAAATAAGAGAAAAATAAAAAGTTTAAGGGCAGAAAAAAGAGTGGTAAAGCTGTCATCACTCAAAGATGATACAATTCCAAATATGGTACACTCTCTATAAGTTGACCACCTCAAGGACTATAAGAGATGGGTCAACAGATGGGGGCTGTCAGATTAAGGAACTAGGCCTATTGTACTGATACATATATGTGACGCATGCCCAGTCTATGAAAATTAGGTCAACTTCAGGAACTGGCCGATGTAGGGAGGTGGTCAATTATTGTATTTAAAATGCCACAGCATTGGGTAGTGCCTGTGGCTCAAAGGAGTAGGGCACCGGTCCTATTTACTGAAGATGGTGGGTTCAAACCCGGCCCCAGCAAAAAAAAAAAAAAAAAGTAATAAAAAATAAAATAAAAAGAATAAAATGCCACAGAATTTACAGATACACTTAGTGTATCAAATGGACTGATAATTGGCTTTAGGAAATTTTATATTTCTGAAGAACAGCAGATAATTGGAGAATAAATGTTAAGAAAAGACATTGTTTGGAATAGCATTCTAAAATATCAATTATGTGTATCTAGGCATATGACTGTTATATATAAAGTTATAAATCATTATTATGAGAAATTAAGAGAGCCCAGAATTAATGGAAATATAAACTATGGACAATAATTTGAAGATTTATATTAAAGAATTGCCAATTCTCTCTAAACTGATCAATATAATTTCACTCAAAATCCCTGTTGTTATTTATTTATTTGGGGGAGAAATTAACAAACTGATTCTAAAATATGTAATAAGATATATATGTGTGCCATGAAATACTATTCACCCATACAAATAGAGACCTTGCATCTTTTGTGTTAACCTAGATGGAGTTGTAACACATTCTTTTCAGTGAAGTATCGCAAGAATGGAAAAGAAATATCCAATGTATTCAATACTAATATAAAGCCAAAGACGATCTAATTTATGCCCAGATAAGACAAAATATCATTTCAATTCAAGTTGGGGGGAGGGGGAGAATGTGGGCTGAAAGAGGAGGGGGTTGGGGGTGCTCCCACTTAATGGGCCTAATGTCTGGATGTAGAGCACATTATGGGTGTGGAACACAACTACAGGAGGCAGGGTACCTAACATATTCAAATATTTGGACCTGGTTGTTTGTACCCTCACATTAACCTGAAATTAAAAATAAAATAAAACAAAATGTAAATGACATATTCTTCTTAAAGAATAAGGCATTAATTAACTCAGTGTAGCAGTGGATAAGGCTTGAGATACAGATTCATAGAGTAAAACAGGTATCACCAAGGTGTAGCATGGGCCAAATCTGACCTGCTGCCTGTTTCTGTAAGTTAAGCATTCCTGGAACACAGTCACCCCCATTCATTTAGTATTGTCTTCGGTTGCTTTTGTGCTACTATGAGGAGGTGACCCCCAAAGTTTAAAGTATTTATTGTCTGACAGGAAAAGCTTGCTGACTCCTAGTGTGGAATGTGCGACTAACAAAAAATCAACTCATAAATAGAAATTTGGGTTCAGATGATATTCCTAGTGAATGACGTAGGTAGGAGCCTTATTAAGAAATTGAACAAGGATGTGAAAAAGGAAATTATTCTTGATTGAAATGGTAAAATGTACAAGAATCAATTCCATCTTAATGTTAAAGTTTAGAAAATAAAGCTTCTCAAAATAATATAGCATATGTTTGAGTGATTTAAAAAAAACACAGATAAAAACCAAAAATGAAAAAGTAATAAGTTAATATTTTGGACTTTAATAAAATTATGATGCTCTGATGTTCAAAAGGCATTGTAAATAAAGGCAAGCCACACAATGGGAGAGTATATTTCCAACCCATACACAGAGAAAAATACTGTAGTTCTTACAAACATAAATCAATCAATAAAACTACTAAAAACATAGGAAAAAGACTTGAATAGACATTACACAGAAGGAAATAGCCAAATGATCTGGTCTCATGCAGTGGGGTTCTGCAGTTTAATCATCAGTAAACATGGATATTTAGAGCACAACAAACCGGTGTTTGAGTTTAAAAGACTGAGCTTGCAGAGTGTTGGTGAGAACGGGGAACAAGAGTAACCCGTCATATAACGCTGGTTGGAGTGTAAATCAGTACAATAGCTTTCAGCACTATCTGCTAAACTGAATATATAAGTACCTAAGACCCAGAAATTTTTATTACTCAGTGTATGCCCACAAAAGTATTTTATATATATAATTATATATTATTCTATATAACAGTATGTTCATAGGATTAATAATAGCTCCACCCTGGAAAACTGTATTTTCAAATTATAAATACTTTCAAATAGTGAAAATATAGACTTTAAGAAGGTAGGCATGAGGAAATATTTGCTATGTAATTCTGTTTATATAAAATTCAAAAACTGGCAGAACTTAACTACAGTGATGGAGGACGGGATGGGGCAGGTGACTGGGGTCTTCTCTGGAGTTGGCGATGTTCATTTCCTAATCTGAGAACGTGCTTACATAGGTCTGTTCACTTTGTCAAAACTCATCGACTGTACATATATGATGACTGCACTTTTATACACGTTATAGTTTGTTAGAATGTTCAGCTTCTTAAAAAAGACAGCACATGCTGGAGAGAGCGTAAAGAATGAGAGAAGATAGGATAATATTTTAGACAGGAGGTCAGGGAACTACTCTCCCAGAGAGCCTCTTTTAACAATTGACCTGTTTTTAGTGACCTGAAAGAAGAATGTGAAGCCACATGAAGCCATGTGAAGATGTGAGATAGGAATATTCCAGGGGGGAGAATATCAATGCAAAGGCTCTAAAGTGCTGGCACACTTGGTATATTTGATGATTATTAGAAAGTCCACTTGGGCTCGAGTGGAATGAGTGAAAGGAAGAGCTATCACAATCAGCTTTGTGGGGCACTTATTAATTAAAGTACTGAGTGGATGACTTATGTGCAAGTTGATGTGTTTGGTCTTAACATTATTGTTTCTTGTTATCTAGCCATTAAATTTACATGGCGCATATAAAATGGTCTTCAAAAACTTATCTACTAGTCTTAGTAAAACAAATTTAACATGAAAGTAATTAGTTTGCTTAATTTAAAACTAAATCTCGTTTTATTCTTGAAAGCTTTGTCCATCCTACACAGTTCCTAATGAAGACAGAAACCATCAGTTAATCAAGAAATTAGTTAAGTTGAGAAAAAAAGTGTTAATAAAGCATAATCTGTTCATTCACTGATCATTTATGGAAAAAGAGATAAATGTAGATTTTATATATATATTTGATGGATTTAAATGTCATATATAAGACAGGACGCTAACAACAATAGAAACCAATAACAGAAAATAATTCTTTAAAGAGTCATCTTACTGTTAAGGACATTTATTCTAGAGTTGTCCATGAAGAATATGCAATGACATTGGAGGCAACTGAAACTTACTCAAAAGACAAAAGAATATAAACAATGATTAGACTTTCCATACTTTTAAGTATAACATGAACACATTGTACTTAAATCTTGGGAGGGTTTTCCTTTTTCATTTAAAAACAGCAGCATCACCATCACCACTAAGAATAAAGCAATAACAACAGGTGCAAGAACACAACACACATTGAAGATCTGAGACTTCTCAGAGTGTCCCTGAGAGTTGTAAATTACCTGCAAGGAGATGGTGACCCTCCTGGCCCGAAAGTGTTGCTTCAGAGGCAGGAGGCGCCACACTTTAAACAAAATCACGGGACTCCTTCAACCTGTCCTCCCCTGCTGTAAGTCTTGTTGACAGCTATTGCCGCATCTATTGGCACACAGTCAGTACTGGTTTGAGAGAGTTTTGTAGCATGGTTAGGGCCTGTTACTGTCTCCTGTCTTCTCTTACAATTTATTTTCACCCCAGCAGGCAGCACCTTACAATGTCACTAATGAGTTAGGCAACTTGTACTTCTCCCATGCAGCCAACTTTTGAAAGGGCTCTCATAAACAGCTCCATGCACACCAGTGATCAGTGTACCCCCAGGAGGGAATCAGAAATGTAAGAGCAGCAGCTATAACCTGAGCTGGTTGCTAGGGCGACTTGGTCTTTGCTGCTCCATCAGTAGGAGTGGTCCTGGTGATTACCATGTGTGTTCCCAGGGAAGCAGTACTCACTTAGGAAAGTGAGAGACAATAGGTGTGCAGCTACAGGGAAGGCAGAAACTACCTACTGTGTTCACCATGAGGAGGAATGCAACAGTTAGATGAGGCACCAAGAAATCACCTGCATAAACAAGATAGTTCAGCCATCCGAGTACCTGATGGGAGTCGAATGTATTTTAATTAACTTTTATTGGGACAAGCCTTCTAATAGGAATTTTCCTCTTCTTCAGAAGGGATGATAAAAAGCAATTGAAATCCAGAGTAGATCAGAAAGCAGTCAGGAACTAATTCTTCATTAGATTTCATTTGAATATTTTAAGGCTTCAGAACTCTACTACTTTAATCATAATATAGTTTTTTAGAGATAACAAAAACTGCCCATAAACTGAAACATTGAAATATTATTTATTTATTTATTTATTTATTTTTGCAGTTTCTGGCCAGGGCTGCGTTTGAACCCACCACCTCCAGTATATGAGGCCAGTGCCCTACTCCTTTGAGCCACAGGCGCTGCCCCTGAAATGTTATTTATAAGATTAATTCTCAGAAGTGTCACTTCTTCTGTAGTTGGAGAATGATCTGTTAATCTTTGTTTCCTCTCTGGTAAATGGAAGCCAAATGCTAGAAGTGTTTCAAATATTCTAGAGCACTGGTACTGTGCATATTTTTAAATGTATGGAATAATAACAAGACCATCTTATATTCCTGAAGTAAATTATCATGTAAAAGATATTGAGATGTGCAAATCACTCAAGGACGTAGAAAATTCAGAAATGTATAATCTATTTATCTAGCCTATGAAACAGCATTGGCCAAGGTAATAATTGGTCTGAGGTTAGAGTTTTCTCTTTATCACAGAACATGTTAGAGTCAGGAACCAAGCCAATGTTCTAAAGAGCTAAAAACTGAAACCTCTCTGTTTGAAATTAGCTTTCAATGTCCATGTTGAAAGTCTTTCCCCTCAGGGACTTCTGACTTAAAAAGAAATCAGAAAGAATGAAAGCTGGGTTAGATAAAAATTCTGTGCAAGATAAACCAATTGATGCGATATTATTTTCATTTTTTCTTATGGAATATCACACAGCTCATGTAAAGATGTAAAGCCTGAACAATAAAGAGAGCAGTCAATACAATATTGGGACTACTGTCTTCCCACAGAAGCTACTGTCTTCTCGTCCATTAGCAAGCGCAACTGTGATCCCAGCGTCTAGGAAGACCGTGAGCTGTTCACCTACGGTGGCAGGAATCTCGATGCAAAGGTCCTTCTCATCTGGAGGAGGAATAGTTACGAAATCTTAAAAATACATTTTCTCCAGGGATGATATATAGTGGAAGAAAAGAAAATGAAGGCAGAAAAGAAGAAATTCTTTTCTCCCGTCTATCTGTTTTCATCTCCTTTCCCTTTGGGATAATGGCACAATGATTTGTTTCTCAAAAAACCTTCTTTTTTTCTACCCCATTCTGAGTTGTCTCTGTGAAAACAAAAATTAATGCCCTTTGCTTTCTTCTTGAATTAGTGCTTTAGTTCCCTGATTTTTTAAATGAGACTGGCAAGATAATTCGTGTTTAAATGTTCTTATTACATGCTTCATTTTGGTATCTTAGCCTTTCTCCAGAAACCAAATAAGTCTATAAGCAAATACATACACACATGCAAACACAAACACACTATTATAATACATACATATATATGTGTGTATATATATATATATATATATATATATATATAATTACATACATAGGCATTTTATCTGAGTTGTACTCACTATTAAATATTCTTATTTACTAAAGTCTACCCTAGTTGAAAATTTCAGGAATTGTTTAGCTTAATTCAACTTTTATGCCTAAAGTAATTCATTTATTTCATTTTTGTTTCTTTTCCATGTTTGGGATAACAAAATGGCTCTTAACTTGCAAAGGAAGTGAAATTTCTGTATCTACTATAAACAGCACATTCATTCCTTTCCTCAAGAATGAAAACACCTGTTATAGTTTCTTTTTGATTGCCGACTTTTATATGAACATTTGGATGGAAAGTAATGTTTACAAAGACAACTCATATATAAAAAAATTCTGAAACCAAACAGTAGAAAAGAAAAACAAAAAAGCAAATAGAAATTTAAAGTAGGCTATCTTAACAAAAACAGTAAGAAAAAGAATTTATTGAAACTCTTCAAAAAGAAACAATTTTCTCTAATAAATAAACGGAAAATATATTAATGAAGAGTTAAAAAATAATACCTCACTATTAAAATGTACAAAACCTCTGACTCAAAATAGCACTGGTCATGTGTCAGCATATTTGAGTTACCTACTTTTAAAATAAGACATACTGGTTAATTCATTGTTTATCACTAAGAGCTCCTTTAATCTTATGCACATTTTAAATAGCTATTTAAATTTGACACAATTACTGTCTCTTTAAAGTTAAAAGAGCATTTTCCTACTTTCAGACTGAGTGAAGATACAAGTGAAGACTCCTTGTTTCCCACTAGGCTTACAGAGAGTCTGGTGCCCTAGGCTCGGTGAGCTGGCCAGAGTGAGCTGTGAAGACTGTAATATGAGAACCTCGTTTGGAAGAAAGGGAGTATCAACAAGTGTAAAAGTTGGGCAAAATCATTAATAATGAACATGCTATTTCATTTGTATTCAGTTACCTACTAAAGAAAGTTAAGTGTACCCTTGTATGGATAAGTGTACCTTTGGTACACTTGGTTAAGTGTACCCTTGATCATGGATGGCTTACTTCACGGCACCAACATTGTTCAAATGAAATGACATGTCTCGGACCTATTTTCTACAGAAGTCACATTTTAGAGCACATGAGTCTTTTTAATTTTGAAAAATCTTCTGATTATAAATTCCATAAAGTTTTCTTTCAGTAAACCTTAAAATGGAATGTTCTATGATAATTGTTGATTTTCCATAGCTTACTAGTCATCCAACAGGATACTCTGAAAATATAAATCCCATAGACTTAGTAAGAAAATACATTTTATGTCCTTGTTTGGAATGAAAATCACTAGTAGGGAAAAAGTCAGGGTGTAAAAGGCTTTAACTGTCAGATGAGATACAAATTTACATCATTCTGCAAAATAAAATTCCTAAATGTTTTTGGTTACTCAATATTTTTTGAAAATATTGCTGTGTTTGTTTTTCATTCACAGAAATTCAGTTTTACAAATAGCAACTCATTCTTTCATTAAATCAGAACTAAATTACGAATTTCAGTATTAATGGTTAGCTTTGATATGTTTAAAAAGGATAGAAAGTACTTAATAGATCTGTCTTTAACCCTGAAATGAACAACTGTTCAGGGAAATGGAATTGTTCAATGATACATTTTCTTTCTGCCAATCTGTGAAATACAATATAATTATTCTCTTTTAATGAATCTCTCAAGGAGGAGCAATCTTTCAGAGCTTGAACAGGTAAAATATAATGATAATGGGAGCAGCTTTGTAAATAAAAGGATGAAATGAGATTGTTATTTTGTGCCATATTATGGGATAATTAGAATAACAGTGTGGCATTCATCAGGCATTTAAACTTTCTCCAAAGAGCTCCCTAGGGCTCATTTAAATTAGTCATGTTTATCCATGGAGACTTTTAGTCTTATTTTAAATGACTGTCACCTTATAATATTCAGGCCTCAATATTTAGCTTAATTGGATTAATAGCTGATACTGTACAGCAGCCAACAAACCTGCCTAAAATAGAAATTGAAAACAAAATCCCTGAGTTATAAATTCTGAATCTATCAAAGGAAGAACAATGAAAATATTTTTATTAATCCAGGAGAATGATTATACAGTGTGGAGGAAGTAGGGAGCTATATGCGCCTCCCATTTATTTTCACAAAAACAGTGTGGGCTGGATACTGTCCAGGAAGCTAGAGACCATATGTTAATTAGCTCGTATAATAAGGATTATATTCATAGAAACTAAATTCATGGCAATGAAACTCTATGATTAGTTGCTTTGGTTAACTTGCAGCTTAAAAATAATTATGCAGATGGTAGGATTTGATTCTTTCAAGAATCAGGTTTCTTTGCTCTCCACTGGACCTGTCTAGCACCGTTCATTGTTAAATGAATGTGTCCAAGCAGAGCCAAGTGCTAAGTATAGCCATTTTGTCACATCTCTTAAGGTTATGAGAAAAAAAATAAACATAAAGAAAGGTAAAATAAAAGTTCAAAATCTCTCCCGGCATGACTTGAAATCTGCAAATGAGATGACACTTCACAAGATGGAAGCATTGAATTTTTATTGTTAGGTTATGGTTTTACTTGATTATTATTTTCTACCTTGATAGGGGGAAAAATCACATGGTTTATAATACCAATGAGGAAAAAAAAAAAAGAACCATGACTTATGTTTCACATTTTATATAGTTGACTTCATGTATTTTAAATAGTTTTTTCATGCTTACAAGTTTTAAAAATTCTCCATAATTTATTTTCATATGCCATAATAATAGAAAAAAATTGTTATAAGCTCCCTAGTAGATATCTATTACCTGAGCTTCAAATCATCACCCTGAGAACTCAAGATTACGACTGGGCTTTCTATTTTGGAAATTTGTATAGATAGTCTCATAGTTGGAAACTCTGTGTGACTACTACTGAAAGTGTGCTCTCTAATGGCTATTTAATAGCTTGAGGATTATATAATCAGTCAACATTTATTTACCCTGGAACTCTGTTTTATACTTTACTGCAGCATAAATTAAATTGAATTAAAATTACCATGCAGCCTTAACCTGGGTAGATGACCTACCACTATTTTCAACAGATAAAGTATTGGTCACCTATGTCACAGAAACAAACAAAATGATAAATTTATCACTGGTGTCAGACATCAACAACTAAGCAAATGACTCATTAATTTGTACTTTCCATCCTTCTAGAAAGCTCCAAATGAAATCAATAGCCAGAAATACAGACAGATTTCAGAATAGCACTTAACATTTTGAAAACAGAAGATATTCTGCCTCAAATCATATAAGATTAACTGTCTGAGCCTTAATTAAAAACTTCAAGTAAACACATTACTTTCCTTATTCCCTTGTATCTATTAAATTAATTGCTAAATGATGTATTTTCGAAAATGCAACTGCTACTACTAAAAACTCATCTTTCTCAAGTTTTCCCAAATTTTGAGATAGCGATTACTCTTTCTTCTGACATTCCTAGCTACCTTTTTAGATTTTATGTATTCTCCCGATTACAAATTGGTCCCGGCAATGAATACTTAATAGCAATGATTTCATTCATTTATTAGAAAACACTATTATTGTGTTTAAATTATTACTTATCTGTTTACATTCTATCCAAAATGACTTTGCAACCCTGCCAATTCTACCATACAAAATTGTAAAATTACACAAACTGTTTAAACTAGGATTTTATTTCTAGAAGCATATTGCATCTCTGATTTTAAAATTTGACTGCTGAACAAGGGAAAAGGGAGCACAATGAATAGCCACAAAAGGCATGTATGGTATATAGCCCCAGAGGGAAATAGAAATATGCTTGGGATTTTCACCTAGTGGTTCAGTTATTTTGAACATTAATTTACTCATATTTCTGGTTTCTGCTTTCCAAATTTCTAAGGCATTGGCAGTTTCTTTTTTTTTTTTCTTTTTTTTGTTGTCGCGGCTTGGCTGGGGCCGGGTTCAAACCTGCCACCCCCAGTATATAGGGCCGGCGCCCTACTCACTGAGCCTCTGACACCGCCTGGGTTAGCAGTTTCTTTGAAGTTTTTACAGTGCTTTGATAAATAGAAATTTCATAACGGCTCTTTGATAATATACATGCTTTCATAGAATCACTAGACCAAAGATAAGAGTACTTACTCTTATATTTTGAAAATATTTATATTTTTATATATGAGAAATATGTCATATATTCTCTAATTTCTATCTTACTGTTTTATAAACTTTAGCAGCGTGCTCTTTTTGAAAAATATAGACCCTTCACATTAAGTTACTCTGGTATATAATTTTAAATGTAAATAGCAATTTTGATACTTAGCTAGCTCTATGATGTGCTATTATTTGCATTATCCATTACTGAAAAACTTCAAAGGAAGCAGTTTAAAAAGATAAAGGAACTCATTTTGAAACATTTCCTTAAAGGTTACTAGATAGCAAATGTTTGGATATATCTATTTTTCAACCAATGAAAATACCATAGTATTAGTATACGCATATATTTTTGTGAAATGCATCAACTCAAATGCCATGATCTTTTTTTCAACAATTTTAACAACCAGGTATAATAATGATGCATGAAATCCTTTTCTTGTTTCTAAATTTAATTGATTTAATCACTGAATTTAAATGCTTGGAAATTGTTCTGCTTGCCGGTGTTTGAATGCCAAATACATCATCTACAGTTCTAAAATGAATATTGCATTTATATTTAGACAACTTAAAACACTGCCTTCTAAATTACCCTAAATAACCCATAAAGGCTGGGCCTAATGGCTTATGCCTGTAATTCTTGCACTCTGGAAGACCAAAGTTAGGAGGACCACTGTACCTCAGGAGTTTGAGAACAGCCTGAGCAAGAGTGAGATCCCATCTTTAATAAAATAAAATAAAAATGAGCTGGAATGGTGGTAGGCACCAGTAGTCCCAGCTACTTGGAAGGCTAAGGCAGGAGGATCACTTAAGCCCCTGAGTTTGAGATTGCAGTGAGCTATGCACTATAGCTGGGCAACAGAGTGAGACTCTATCTTTAATAAAAAAAAGGAAATTTCTAGAAAAATTGACATTAATGTGTAACCAATGTACATTGTCATCAACTTTCACATAAGTATAACTTTTACAAGGTATACAAAGTGCTGGGGTTTTACTATTTAAATATTCTTTGTATAACTATCAGATTAATCAATGTACAGCACACAAGATTAACCCCATCTCTTCCAGAACTCACTGCCTCCTTTTAAAGATGAAGACACTGGAACTAGTAACTTTATTTATTATCTTCAGAAGCAAAAGAAATTCAAGTTGAGCTAAACTGTCATAGACATCATCTCCTATTCTCTTTGATTATTTGGTTTGGGTTTGTCTTGTATTCTTTATCTTAATATGCGTGTTCTTAAAAAAAATTAACAATAATAAAATCATTTAATGTAGAGACTCCTTAGCAGCCAATCATATACACAATCTCTCTGTTCAGTGCTTAGAGATATCAACTAAAGAGGAATGAGAGCATGTCTGGGGTAAAGTACATGCAAAATCTTATTCTGGAATAACTGATGCATAGTAAAGTTTGTGTAAAAAGATGCTGAAGACTAAAAATGATGTTTACACTAAGTATTCATATGAAGTAATGCAAAATATAAGAGTTGGTGGAGGCTGCAATAGCAGTCTAGTGAGGTTTTCTAAACTTTAGCCTCTCTGGATCCACCTTCATATTTTTTGTTCGATTCATGTACTTTCTGTATTATTATTTAGATTAGTCATCTTAATCTATTTTTACTTGGATATACTGATTTTAAGAAGAAATTTTAGATTGCTAAATAATTTTTTAAAACTTCAGCATTCCTTACCAGGAAGGGAAGACAACAGTAACATTAAATACAAAACCCATTAAACTTTAAAAGATTCACCTGTGTAGGTGTATTCCTACACCTCATGTCCCGTCAGTGCAGCGTTTGTTAAGTTTGGGAAATTTTGGTCAAAGAAAAGTTTTAGGATTGGTGAATGTGAATGAAATCATTGAAAAATTCCTGTAGTATATGGTATGTTAGTTTTAAATAATTATTTGTATGAGAAGAACCTGCATAGTTGTACCAGCTGCAGCGTAGATAGTCACCTACTTAATGAGGTTTCAAGCAGAAAGTCCAGTTGCTCCCAGCTCCTTAACTTCTGGCAAATGCTTGAAACTTTATAATTTGAATATCCTGTTATTACTTTTTCTTAATGGTTATCTTTTTAATGAAGCCTTCATCTTTCTTTGAAAATAAAGCAATATTTTAAAAAACAATAAGAGAAAATTCAAATTTCACTTGTGCAAATACATTTTAGAAGTTCAAATTGCCAACACTTTCAATAAATCAATCTATAATATGGAGTTATTTTGCTGAAAACAGTTACAATCAGTTGCAATGTCATAGCCATCTTATTTTTTATTGATTTCTGCATTTTGCTTTTGTTATGTGGTATTGGAGATATCCTGATGCAGATACATATGAAATTAAATGATATGAACTTTTTATTATTCATCTCACTTAGCCATCTTAAACTATTCTGATTCCATTATAGGAAAATGCAATAGTTAGACTTGTATCTTCAAAGCTAAATCATTTAGAATACCTAAAATGGCTCACATTCCTTGAAAGGTCTTGCCTCTTAGTTAAAAAAATTACTTTCAGAGGTGTCTTTTTTTGTTGTTTGTTTTTTGAGACAGTGTCTTAGTTGCACAGGCTTGACTGCCATGGTCATAGCTTCAGCCTCACTCATACCAATCTCAGACTACTGGATGGATTCAAATGATCCTCTTGCCTCTGCTTTCCAAATAGCTGGGACTATAGGTGACTGCTACAACCCCTGGGTAATATTTTCCATTTTTAGTAGAGACAAGGTCTCCCTTTTGCTCAGGCTGGTCACAAACACCTGAGCTCAAAGGATCCTCCCACCTTGGCCTCCCCTAGTTCTAGGATTATAGGCATTAGCCTCCACCTCACAGAGCCTCCAGAGGTGTTTTTCTAACAGTGTTTCATCTTTGATAATACAAGTTTATGATGTAAGGTAACTTGCTATTTGTTTCAGTTAGTTATTCAGAGTTTCAATTAGTCAAGTTTGTTTATTCTACATACACACCTGAAATATTTCAGTTTCATTACTGGTTATTTAGCTGAGTCAATGAGCATGTTTAAATCACAAATTTTCTATAATCAAAGTGTGAGGGATATATAAGCTGATACAATCCATTTTTTTTTTTTGTGGGAGCTAGTTAACTAGCGCAATGTCTTTATAAACAAAAATACATCTAAATGTATTCTTCACTTTCTTTTTTTTTGAGACAGAGCCTCAAGCTGTCACCCTGGGTAGAGTGCTATGGCATCATAGCTCACAGCAAGCTCCAGCTCCTGGGCTCAAGCGATTCTCCTGCCTCCACCTCCCAAGTAGCTGGGACTACAGGTGCCTGCCACAATGCCCGGCTATTTTTTGTTGTTGTTGCAGTTTGGCTGGGGCCGAGTTTGAACCCGCCACTCTCCATATATGGGGCTGGCGCCTTACTGACTGAGCCACAGGCACCGCCCTAATCTTCACTTTCATTTGATGTATTATAGTTTCCCGTTGTTTTCATTTCCACTAGTGGCTATACACTGGTGTCTCTGCCAAACAAAAGAAGTTGAATTTGCTGACCTTTTAATTCCATGCAGTTCTAGTGCACCACAGCCAGAATGTGCCTATCATACAATTGTCCTCATTAAATATGCAAACTCATTTTTAAATGACCATTGTAGAGTTATAGACTTTCCAATCAATGCCACAGTTATTTATTTATATGTGAATAAGTGTGTTAGTGTGCATGTGTGTGATATGTATTAAGGATATATATTTAGGTAGATTAAAAAAAGGAAGAAGAGAAGGACAGAAATTGTTTTTGTCTGGTGACATACATTAATGATTTGAGAAGTATTATATGACAAATATATTTTTATTTAGACTTTTTTATTCGAAAATATGGCAATGAATTTGAACCAAGTTTTTACAGAACTGCTGAAGAATTGCAGTTATAACTCAATAGAACACGGTTTGAAAAATAATGTTTTAGCTGAAGGCCTTAATATCTTTTAAAATGCAAATACCTCTCCTTTTATCTGCAATCAGTCATTTATACATTAATGTGAATAAATTTATTAGACATCACTCTGAGGTTAATTCAGAAAAGGGGGAGGCAAAGATGAACTTAGCAGCTGAAAGATGTGGAAATGATTGAATATTAAGTTTAGAAGCTTTGAAGAGAAACCTGGCCCTACTTTACATTTTTTGCTTAAAGATTATGCCATCTATGTATAACACACTCATTTGTTTTTCCAAGCATAAACACATACAAAGAAAATATCTACTGAATTAGAAGAGTGCCCGTGTGAATATGCCTCAGAAGTACCTCCAATTAGTTTTGAAAATTTGGGGGGAATAATAATGTAATTAAATGAATTACTTATAATTTTATTCAATTCTGAATGAAGCCAACAGTAAAATTTCCAGACAGTGAATTTTTGTGTGTGTGCCAGAAATTATTTTATTTGTTTTTTTAGTTCACATTAACATGAGGGAATATACGATTAGGTCCCATTGTTGATGTTTGTAAGGTAAATCGGAGTTGTTGCCAATGAATTTATTAATTAAAGGTATTCTGATACTTTGATTTTATTATGTGAGTGTTCTCACATGCAACTGAATTGTGCAGCAAGAATGTCAGTTTCTGTACACAGCTTGATATAAATGAGGATTTACTGTTCCAAACCCAGTCTTGTACATTTGTTTAAATTAGAACAAAAGTGTAGTTTGAATAAAAGGGGAATATTTATACATTGGGAAGAGAAACAAGAGTATAAGAGTGTAAACTTTAGAAATTTTTAAATCATTTCATTAAATATTTATCTCTATTATGTGAATTTAGTTATATGATTCCCCCATTCTCATTCTCATGTCAGAAATTTTCCAAAGCTTAGGAAAGCGAGTATCCATTCCAGTACAGTCAAAATTCAGTTAAAACTTCTGATAACTTTTTCAAGGTTTTAGTTAATATTTTAAGAAAGCACTTACTGAAAAAGAAGAAAGTTGTGTACATACTATGAAATTATTCATTTCTTCACTATAGATTTGCTAACAATGAAAGTTATTAATTTGATTATAGGTTTAAAATGTGTTGGACTAGAGCAGCGGTTCTCAACCTGTGGGTCCCGACCCTTTGCAACAATGAAAATACATCCTGCATATCAGATATTTACATTAGGATTCATTTCAGCAGTAGCAAAATTGCAGTTATGAAGTAGAAACAAAAATAATTTTATGGTTGGGGGTCACCACAACATGAGGAACAATACAGGTCGCTGCATTAGGAAAGTTGAGAACCACTGGATTAGAGGTACATTTGCCATCTTTCACTCTAAAGTTAATGCTTAGAATTAACTTAATTAATTAGTTACAATACTAATTGAGCTTCACAGTTAACACTATAGCTTTTTTTGATCAAGAAATTATGAACAAAACCAAGCGATAGAAATATTATCATTTAGGAAAGAAGCACACATGGATATTCTCAGTAGTAAATTCCACTTTGTGTTACTAAATGTAACATTTAAGAATTAACAGCATAAATATGAAATCAAAATTTAGAAGCATTTGAGATATTTTTGGCTACTGTAAAAATCTAAAAAGACTTGATAATGTTAAAGAACAGATTAATAAATAGATAATTTATTTTTCCATATTCAACTTCAAAGGTCATTCTTAGCACTGAGATTACACTTATCCTAAAGTAAACTAAACCAAAAATTGAGCTTAATCAGTTATCAATGTGCTTGTGTTATCACTCATATCATAACCATCAAAAACTCTCTTGGTTTTCACTATTTTTCCCCATCTGTGTACTGAGAAAAATGTATTACTCTTACGTTCCTGCTTCCTCCTTCCCCAGTATTTATGGGAACGTGGTCCTAAAAGTTGCACAGCAGGAAGCAGGAAGACAAAGGAAAGAGGGAGTTGGTTGTGGACATTGACGGTCCATGACAATACTTGAGGCTGGTTTCTGAAACATGTGCGAAGGAGGGTGAGTGAGCCCTGGCAAAGGGCATGTCTGCAGCAGCTCCACAGAGAAGTGCAGACTTTTATTCCGGTGGAACTGGCCATGTACCTTAGAGACTTCCATCGGCTCAGGAGGTAGATGCAGTTGGCAGCTGAGCCCCTGAGAGGCAGTTCAGATAAATATCCGGGATGTGTACATGCGAAGGACATGCAACTTATTGGGATGGGTGGTCAAACCGAAAAATAAACCTGGGAATTATTTTGTATCTATTGTATTGTGCATACACATAGTAAAAAATTTTTTTTTTCACAGAGGGAAGCAATGAGTATATATATAGTGCATAATAATATAGTCTTTAAAACTGAAAGAGAGTTTTTTTTTTTAATTTTGGTGTTAATATGGTCCATAAACTAATCCTACTACTTAAAAATGTTTCACTACTTTTTATTACTGATTCAACTTTAAGTACAAATATAACATCGAGTTCAACAATTTTAAGAAACTAAGAATTATGCTTATTTCCTCCTTATTATTAATTCTTATAATACAAACCTCTCATTTTTACCATAGATTTTTCCTTCACAATGAAAGGCTCTCATCTTTCATGTTTTCACATAGTTTTACTCTGTTTTGAGTATAAGTTATTGTAATTCATTTGTTGTAAACTCACATGTACTAAATTATACAATTCATCAAGATGACTTAAACATTTCCAGGGCATCATATACCATCTATTCTTGGTAGTCTGTAGTAAGTATTTCAGTCTAGAGTGTACTAATATTTTCTCCTTTAATCTTTGTCACTTTCATAGTACCAAATTCCATATAATGAAAGAGCTTGCCTATTGTTGAAACTTGCATTATGTATCTAAAGACACTGAAACCAAAAGCTATAACCCACCACCACCAAGCCCACCAGCCTGCTTCACATTTTCCTTCCTTTTTCCTTTTCCTTTGCTTCTTTTTTCCTTTTCCTCCCTCCCTCCCGTCCCTCCTTCTTGCCTTTTCTCTCTTTTTTTGTTTCTATCAGGCCCTTAAGGGTGCAGCCTCTTCATATTTTGTTCTTGCTTCACTGAGCTGACATAGCACATTTTCTTGATTTCTCAGTGCTATCAATGAGATTAGAGAAATTCTAGAAGGAAAATATTATAAAATAATATACACTAATTATCGAGGCATGATCAGTTTAGAATATCACCACGTTGATATCTCTGTTTATAAAATCTATCTACAAGAATTAGGTATCACATCCCAATGTGAACAATATGACAATAGTGGGAAATTTTGACGTATAGTCGTTTTATCCTATTTTGTTAATTCTTCGTTCTCTGTTCCCTCAGGTCTCTTATATGTTCTTATTAACTTTCTGGAAATATAGCAGCAGATAATCAGAATTTATTGTGAAATATTTAAATGTTTCATTATATGTGGTATATGAAACTTAGAAAAATAGCCTATATAAAACAGCTTCACTGAATGACAAGAATCTTACAACATGACTTTAGAAAGGCCTTAACCAAGCCCTTATTTCAGCAACTCAAATATTCTGTCCAAAATGATCACATTCTAGAGGAGTTTAATGTACAATATTTCCTCCTTTATTATCCACTGAATACTCACCATGTGTTTTATTTTTCTTTGAGAAGTTATATTTAAAAAATAAGAGAAGAAAATAATCTATGAAAAATGTAGCCAGTTCATGCACAACTGTAGAATCTATTATGATATAACTTTTTCCCACGCAGATGTCTGATAACAAGAAAAATACAACCGAATAAATATTGCATGATTCTAGTGTGATGAAAACACTTTAATCTTAAGGTAGATTTTAAAAGCATTGGCTAGTAGTTTAAAAATTATTTGTTCGAAAACTTACCTTGACTTGCAAACTTCAACTCTTTGGCATCTGTGAGGGTCGGCCTTTTGTCAGACCCTTTTTTCTCTATTCTGCGATGACTTCGTCTTTTCTTAGATTCTCCCCAAAGATTGGAGCCTCCATGCATGCTCGGTATATTCAAAATAGCAATTCCTTCCAGAGAGATGTTTATTAAATCTATCTGTACTCCATCACACTGATCAGTAAAGGGAAAAGAGCAGAAACAACAAGATACATTACCTTCCTCGTCTTAATTTCTTCCTTTTCATTTCCTTATATTTTAATAAGTGCTTTTAAATCCATGATCTTGTCATTTCTAAATAAGCCTTTCAGTAACACTTCCATGCCTACCCTAAATGTCAATATGAAAGATAAAGCAGCCAGGAGTATTGGCCATTATCATGAATACTCCTTAAAAGTGATCCAATTAAATCAACAGGGTATTTTTGGTTCTTGAAAACCTCTGGGAGAGACACATGTTACTGTTTGCAAATAAAACCAGCTGCAAATTTCAAGGTTAAATTTTGGAAGTAGGGTCAAATTTTAAGCAGAAGTTTCAATGGTTGCCAGCTACTTAGAACACACTATCAGGCACTGTGGGGCGAAAGCAAAGACACAGAATTCATGATTCATGGTTTCACCTCTTTTGCCTGAGGAGGAAGCAGCTTTAAAGGTTTCTGTTCAAAGAAAGTACAAAAATACAAAACAGCAATTCAAAGAGATTTCAATCACATGAGAGTGACCGAGAATAGTTCTCTGGATTAGATGATGTTCTAAGCACAATATCAAAAGCAAGAAGAGGTACAGTTGTCCAACCAAGGGAAAACCAGGCAATTTCAGAGAAAAGAAATGCAAAGAGTAGCAGTCAAAGGACTCTCCAGCCCAACATGGTTTCATAGCTGCTGTAACAATACGTTGAAAAAAAAAAATCAACCAGACTAGTTTTGTTTGCCTGGTGATAAAACACCCAGGTCAGTATGGAAAATAAAGAACTGGCCAACCAACAATGTGTTGTTATATTCAGAGTAGTCATTTTTTAATTTTCTGTTCATTTCCACTGATGGATATGTGTGGAGAGTAACAAGGATAATCCATATTTTTTGAGTACCATTTATTTCTTGACTTTCAGTTTTCTAAAATAATAGCTATCATAAATATATTCCTGAATTTATTCTCCCAATTTGAATTATAAGTTAATATGAGAAGAGATATAAACACATAACCCTTGGATTTTTCTTTAAAAATTCTGTTGGGGATGAGCACTACTTACATTGAACAATATTTACAGTTTCATTTGCTATGTTTTATTACCGAAAACTCATTAATACTAATCTCATCATTTCTCATGGCAATCATAATTTTTAGGAGATTCAATGCTCCACCAAAATGAAAAACAAATAAAACAAACAAACAAAATCCTCTCTTGTCCCACACTCGCCTCATCATACCAAATCTGATCGTGTCTTATTCATCAAAAAATAAAAATTGTGAAATAAAGAAACACATCTTGAGTCTACTTGGCAGGGGTAGAAACAAATTCTAGAGAAAGTGCCCAGTTTTCATGCAATTTGTTTCACGGAAAGTAAAAGGAAGGTCTGGATAATGCCTCTTTTTTTTCTCTCTCTCTCCAGAAACAAGCGCTTTTCCCTCCTTTTCATGTACTAAATTAAGATGATTCCTTTTTACTAAAGAATTCTGCTCATGTGTATACTCACTTACTGCTATATATTCTAGATAAACAGATATTAATTTCATAATTAAAAGTAATCTTGTGTAAATACCCTGCAGGCCTCAATGAATCAAACACATACTGTGTGTCAGACCTCCCACTGTCTTCAAGTGGAATGTACGGGCTGGATAATTAGATAGTACATATTTTTTAACCTTATTTGCATGCATATTATATCTTTTGCACACTGACAAGCAGCAGTAACAACAAAAGTCAGATTACCACAGGGAATTCCCACAAAGAAGTCTTCATTCCTTATAATTTGCAGCCTAAATTAAAATAATTTGATCTTTGACAAGGATGAAATGTCAAGCAGAAGGGGGTCCTCTACAAGCCACGGCCTGTGGCTTCTGAAATCTGCCTAATTTATGTCAGTCACTTCTTAATACATATTTAAGTATTACACGAAAAAGATGATAAATATGCAATCTGACACCTTTGGTATTTCCCTGCTGTTAATTTATAAAGGTCTGGCTTCCCCCAAACTGACTAAAATCATTTAAATAACAGAAGAATCTTGAAATAAGCTGGAGTTAGGGCCTGGCTTCCATTTTCACTCAATATTGAACACAGCGGGTAGTACACTAAGACAATTATTTGAGTAGGCCTGAGAACCCCACTGTGACAAGTTACTTTCAGAATTAGTGAGGGAGGATTCCTTTGTTCATCTGCAAAAAGAAGAGCACGTTGCAAATAGGCTTTTTTTTTAATTGAACCAGCGAAGTTACATGTGACAACTGAGAAACATCAGTGTGTACTATAACTCATGTTTTCACTCTTCAGAGTCTTGTCATGTGTAGTTTTAAGGAAACAGAGTTAAGTCCCTCTCTGACAAGTGAAAAAAAAAAAAATTCTCAAGGAGGGAGAAAGATCAAAGACTGACAAAGAACGCTGATGTTCCTTCCAGAGTCAGACGATGTACTTAAATAAATTGCTATTTATTAATGATTTGTTTCCACTAGTTCTTGACCCCAGGCTACCATTGTCTGTTTGCTTGAACGTTGTGTTCATTAGTCTGGAAAATTTCAGAGTCGGTTCTAATGGAGACCAGTAATTGTTGTACGCCAGTAGAGTGCAGGAAAATCAAAGCTGAGGTGGAGGCTATGAAATATAAACAAGGTACGGACTGTGGCACATAATATTTCCATACCCTTTGAAGATTTATGACCATTAAAAAGGTAACTACCGAGAAAAAGAAAATAAAGGCTAACAGCCTCAGTTAGTCAATAAATCCTAGATATTTTTATGATGTTGAAGAAAGGTCATTAACATGTAGCAGGATGGGGGCTATTTCTAGAGTGTAATTCTAAGATGCCATTGTCCACTCTTTCCAGTTTTAAAACGGAAGCTCTTATTCCAGGGACAACTTTATCCAAAAGAAAAGAAGGTTTTAATATTTCTGCCCATGTGTTTTAAAAGGTTCACAAATGAGCCCTGCACCATATTATATAGAGTTATCCAAGACAAGTTTTTATAAGTAAATGTAGTGTCTCAGATCCCTCCAATATGCTCTTTAAGAGGGATATGTAAAACATGTGAAAAACTTGGGAGAGCTCTGTGTGTAGTAAATATGATAAGATGTAATTATTGATTATCTGGAATGTTTTTCATAATGAGTCTGATTCCATGTCTGTGTTTTATGAAAATTATTCATAATTTTACTCAATGAAACATCAAACATTATAGCTCATTTTACTCTTAGGACGTGGTGTAGGAACTACGTTTGAAAACTGCCCTGCTTCCTTTAAGAACTCTGTTTTCAGGTTATTGGGTAATAAAATATTTGTCTTTCAAATTCAACTAATTTGTGTTTCTGAAGCTACTCATGCTCTTTGTTAATTCTTGGGATTCCTTAAGTATGTAGATGTACTTAATCATTTAGAAATTCTTGGATTTAGAATTTACCATCCTCCCCAGTCTCACTGACAACTAAAACACTGAAACACCTGGAGAACAGGCTTTCTTACTCTCTTTTTAACTTTGCCTGGTACATCAAGAAAAATAAAAAAGTATGAACTTTACAGCTTCAATTGTAAATGCCGACCTGATATTTCTTAGACACGCCCAACCTCCATCTAACCATTTCTTAGATATGCCCAACCTCCTACACAAATATTTGAATACCAACTTTGCTTTTAAAATATTTTCTCATAATTTTAAAATATTTCAATTTATTTTTTATTTCTTTATATCATGTAAACACATTAGAAAAATAACTGAAGTTCTTCCAATTAAAAATCTCTATTAATACTTTATGGATCACTCTACATTTGTGTATATATACTCTACGTGTGTGTGTGTGTGTGTGTATCTCCAATCTATTTGTTTCCTTATTAGAAATAATAAGGAATATTATTATTTTGACACCATTAATATTTTGGTGTTAACATTTCTCTAAATTATTAAAGAAAATGCCATCTCTTCAATAGATATAGAACACCGTCTCTAGTTCATAGGGGTTTGATGATGATTAAGTCAGATAATGTATGTGCATTTCTTAGCACCAACTATGAGGTTTAGTTAATAATAGATACATCATAGCCATTATTTTTATTATTATTATTATTCCATGTTATCCATATCACCTTAAATATTTGTTCCCTTTGGGAGGAGCTTTCTATATGAAAAAAGAATGTGATAGAAAGACACACATAAGATGGTTTGTTTTTGAAAAAGCTGGTTTGTTTTGAAATATATACCATTTATTTAGATTCTATTGTTATCAAAGTGGTTTATTCTATTATGTATTTTCAAACCGTAGTAGTTTTATAATTCTAGGCAGAATAGGAAGCAACAACAAACAGAATCAAATTTTCAAATTACTGTTTTTGTTATATTTAATTATGAAGTATCCTTGAGGGTAGAAAGGCATATTCTGCTAATATGATAGACTGGATTCATTAAAAAGTGAGGCAGGAGGCTGATTTTGCACTGCCATCCGCACACAAACACACACATTCCAAGGTATGTAACAATACAATGGGCAGCGCACACAGTGCCGGCTGGGATTTATAAATGTACTGCAGCGGTTTTCACAATAAGCCGGTGACACAGAGCTAAAAAGCAAGACTTGGAAAACACGCAGAAACATGACTTGAGGAAAGTATCTTAGTTCTAGTGGCCCAGCCTTTCTGGAGAACTTTCTAAACAGTTTTATAAATAAGATTTAAGCTCTGTAGAACAAAACCACTCAATTTTATCATTACTTAAAACCTTAAAAATCAATGGTTGACAAACTTATTTTCACTCAAATGTCTTTTTCTATATAATACAAATTTTTCTTTAACATTTTTTACATTATGACACCTACAATATTATTCTACAGATAAACAGTTTTTTCATCTGTGCTTAGGACAAGGCAAGAGAGATGGATGTAGGAGAATTTAGGATCTCCACTTACATTCAACCAAAGTCATACTTCTATATTTTTAATTTTTGACTTTTGCTACAGATTTTTTTGAACCTAGATTTCTGAGGGTAAGAAATCTTCAAATCCATCATATAAAGCAGTATTTTAAAAAATAATGATTTTGAAAGTAAAAGGGGATTATGGCTTTTTAATAAATATGTACATACATATATAACAATATTTGACTATTAATATATACTACATATATAACTATATGTCAATATACATGCATGTAGTGATATATACCACATATCATTTAATATGTAGTTATATGTAAAGAGATATAATACATATAAACATATGTATCATTATGAATAGTAATCACAGAGAGTCTGTGCTGCACCCAAACCCTTCAGCTTCTATATCACATTTCTTTTGAAGATTTTGAACCAGTTATGAGTAGTCATTGATTCTACTTCTAATATCTAATACTATTTATCAATCATGATGAGATAAAAGTACAAAAATTACACAGGGCAGAATCATGTTTAGTATTACTATCAATAACATATAATCAGAAAGTCAAGATAATGAAGAATCCAGCCAGGTCACTGTAATCTCATGTGGTCCATAACTATTTCTGTTTACTGAATTTACTGCCTGAATAGAGGATGCTAATGACTTCAGAAGACTTAAGTGTTTATTTTTAAAATAAAACGGGTCAAAGCCAATATTTCTCTGTTCATATCAGCTAGTCATTAAGTGCTCATCTTTCACATTTCTGTTCTTTTGGTTTTGTCTTTAATATTTGTCAAAATATAACTTTTGCTCTTTATTTAACCCCTAAAATCTCTTGATAAAACTTACTTTATTTTGTCTCCAAAGTTTTGAGACCTACAGTGTCTATATCTTTTTGGTAGACCTATTTGCTCCAAGTCTTTTTAAAATGTGTCTTTTCTTGCTATCTTTGCTCTATTTCTTGGCATTTCCACTTTCTATAAATGTAATGGGGAAATCGCAACCTTGGGAACTGACAAAACCTAGTTAATGAATGGAAAAAGAAGGGAAAAGTATACTTTTTAACCTTTATTCATAAAAGTAAGTACAATTTCAGTGAACTGTGTTTTAAAGGTTATAAGATATTGAGACCTGAAAATAATAAGTTTTTTAAATGTATCTTACAACTTTTTTCTTTTTCTTCTACTCCTTTCTTTTATCTTACATTTTTCTATCCACACTATGTCCAGTAACTTTTTCACTGATTTCCAAAGTTGTGTTCCATTTCTCATTCTTCTATAATACATTAAAACAACTCATGCCCACACTCAACATTGGACTGGTACTTCACATAGCACTGCATTCCCACTAAGTGAAATAAATGACAATTCAGAATCTTTACTCAATCTATGTGGATTGCATAATATATATTTCATTCCATAGAGTATAATGCAAACATATTATCAACCAAGGTAAAGCCATTTCATAGCATTACAAAGAGAATTCATTTTTCTTACTTCTATTTCTACAGATTCATGTAGCTTCTTGCAGGTGGCCGAGAAAGTTTCAGATGTGCCAAACTCAAAATACCAAAATTTGTTCTTCATCCTGAAAAAGGAAAGGAAGAAGCAACTTAGGCAATTATCAATAACAGAAAGGATATTTTAAAAAATGGTCTAATACTGCCTTGTGTTATAATTAACATAATTATATTAATTATTAATATAATTATAATATATCATATTGAAAATGTAGTAAATGACACACATAATTTTCAAAAACTTAAATGTTGATGTCAAATTGTATGATAGCCCTAAGGGGATTCCAAGAATTTTGTTTATCTGACAGACTCAATCTTTTAATTTTCTATTAGTTTGTTGGACTTTTAAAAACAGTTTTAAGGTTTATAATTCTTACCTTATTCTTAGGCAATTTTATTTCAGTATTAACCATTTTGTAATCAAAAAGGAAGAAAGAAATTGAAATTGCTCATGGAAAAAAGAAAGCTTAAATATGCTAACTTTTTTTCTAGCTGCCTAAGTATTCATTGGATATTGGCATGATTGTATAGCATTCTTAAAAAATAGTGGTTGTCTAGCTAAGCTAAAATTTGGATAACTATTTTTAAAGATATTGTCTTTAATTTTTTTTTTAAATTTTATTGAATCATAATTCTGTACATTGGTGCAATCATAGGGCATGATTCATATACATTCAGAAGTAATAATACAGCATGAAAGAACTAATAAAATAATAATACATCAGCATAACAAAGGTTGCAAAGAACTATAATTAAGTTCATTTCAGTATTTAAAGTAAAATTTTCAAAGTTTATTTTCTCCTTGACCCAATGACATTATTGTTGGCTTATTATACCAGGTAATTAAATTTATGATCACTTAATGTAATTTTACAAAGGTTGACTAGATTTTTTTATTATCCAGTATTGAATTTGAAAATTCATTCTTAAGAAAAAAATATGTTTTAATTATACATAATTTTAATAAGATATCATGGCCTCAATTAGAACAAAATACAAAGCAAGGCCTGATGGTTCACTCCTATAATCCCAATGCTTTGGGAAGCTGAGTCCAGAGATTCACTTTCAGCTGGTAATTAGAGACCAGCATGAGCAAGAAGCAAGACCAAGTCTCTACAAACAAACAAAAAGACACAAAACAAAGCCCTATCTAGGAGCAGGGTGCCTCTAATCCTAAATACTTAGGAGGCTGAGGCAGGATCCTGTGAGCCCAGGAGTTGGAGGATGCAATGAGCTATGATGATGCCACTGTTCTCTAGGGTGGTCAACAAAGAGAGATCTTATCTCTCTCTCTTTCACACACAAGCACACACACTCACACACAAGAGAAAGAGAAAAAAATACAAATAGGTAAAATGATAGAGATTAACACATTGAGGCAAAACTGAATTTTTGTTATTTGCATATATCTCACATCAAAGTATAGCATTCTGTTTGATTTAAATAAATATCAATATCTGTCTCTTACGTTAACATCTGAAATATTTATAGACATTAGAACATTTGGCAAGCTAGGCATAGGTGCATTTCCCTGTCATCTTGGCTTCTCTGGACGCTGAAGCAGAATTGTGTGCGCTCATGAGTTTGGGGTCAGCCTAACAACTTAGTGGGTCCCTATCTCTAAAACAAACAAACAAAAAAACAAAACAAAAAAAAAACTGAAGAAAGGCATTTGGCATAATTCTTACTACTTAATTCAACACTTTTATTTGTTTGGAAAATGATACAGAACCTAATATAATGCTTATTATTACTATGTTGAATACAGTTCTCTGATACGAAATTAGTAAATACAAAAGTAATATAGCATCCACCTAGATATATTCAGGAATTTTTAGGCTCACTCATAGTTTTATTGGCTAAGAATATTTTTGTGAGCCCTTTAGGAATCAGTCATATTCAGGCTAGTAATTTGAAGGCCAACATAGGTTCTATAAGACTCTAGCACCATAAATCCTAGGGAAATTTTCCTTAGTTTATAGCCTGATCTCATGTGTGTGAGTTGATATAAATAAATAATAGCTAGTTAGAGCAGAGGTAAACTTTTTAAGTAAAGATCTGTGAGCCTATGTCTACACACAAGTCTATTTTAAACTAATACAAATATCTATTCCATAGAATAAGTATGCTTTTATAAATTTACACACTGCCTGAAGTTTAGTAAAATTAAAAATATTTTATTATCAGGTGGCACCTGTGGCTCAGTGACTAGGGCGCTGGTCCCATATACCGAGGACGATGGGTTTAAACTTGGCCCCAGCCAAACTGAAACAACAGAAAAAATAGCTGGGCATTGTGGCCGGTGCCTATAGCCCCAGTTACTTGGGAAGCCAGGCAACAGAATTGTCTAAGCCCAAGAGCTGAAGGTTACTGTGAACTGTGACGCCACAGTACTCTACCGAGGGCAACGAAGTTGAGACTCCAATGGTGTCTCAAAAAAAAAAATGTATTATCAATTCACATTCTGCTGAAAAATACCTTATTCAACAGATAATGAGGAAAATACTTTTCTGTATAAGTGGACTCAAGTGGTCTCTTTTCTTTGTGGATTTTCTATTGTTTTTGAATTATTTATCTATATTCACCTCATTTTCTAATAACATTTTGTATTGGTCTTTTCTCCAGACCTTTCCGGATTCATTCATTCATTCATTCATTCATTCATTCAACAATTGTTTAATAGAGAGATCAAAAGAAAAGGATGTCAGGCTTAGTTAACTCCATATGCTACTGTGTTAAGTTAAAGGTACTAATACAAATTTGATTAGCTTTGTCCCCAAGGAGCTCAGAGTTTTGTAAGACTATGTGTATATAAAATAATAATAATAATAAAGTTAATTCTCTAAATCAATATGATGAAAAGTATTATGGGAACATACTTCAGTGATTCAACTGATTTTGCCACAAGGAGTCTAGACAGCTTTGGAAGAGAAGGTGAAAGGCTGGGTGCAGTGCCTAGGGCGTGTAACTTTAGCATTCTGGGAGGCCAAGGCAGGTGGATTACCTGAGCTCACCAATTCGAGACCAGCCTGAGCAAGAGCAAGACCACTGTCTCTAAAAATAGCCAGGCATTGTGGTGGGTGCCTGTAGTCCCAGCTACTAAGGAGGCTACGGCAAGACAATCACTTGAACCCAAGAGTTTGAGGTTGCTTTGAGCTATGATGCCATAGCCCTCTACCGAAGGTGATAAAGTGAGACTCTGTCTCTGTTTTCTCATGGTTTAATCATTCTGTGTGTTTTTTCAGGAAAAAAAAAAGGTCTGTTTCTTATTATAAATGTAGGTATGAAAAGCATTCTCAACACTGTCTCAATACTGCTCAGCATATTGAATATTTTTCCATACCAAATGGCTTCCACAGCATTATCAGATGCGTGACATCCTTTTCTTTTGGAATCTCAGCAGCTTCTGTGTCACCCTCACTTGTTTCTTATACTACATCGGTTGCTTCTTGCACTTTTACGCTTCTTTGTACTTCAGTCAGTATTACTTGGAAAATTGCTTCTGGGTCAAGTCCATTACAGTTTGCAACCTCATCATCCATTGCAACAAAACCTTCAAAATCTACTTTGCATTTTGCTATAGAAGGACTGTCTGATTTGGCCAAAACATTGTACTCTTGGGGTGTGACAAATTCAACGTTCTTAAAACACTTCTGTATCATTTCTGGCTGAACTTCATTATAAGAAGATCTGATCCACAGGATAGCCAGCACCCAGAGACTTATCATGGTGCAGATGAAGTTGCTTCTACAGGTGGACCCAGGGTTATGTTATATTAATGACCCACCATAGGAGCTGGACCCCATAGTGTATTTTATTTATTTTTTATTTTTTATTTTTTTGAGTTTTTGGCCAGGGTTGGGTTTGAATCTGCCCATCCAGTATATGGAGCCAATGCCCTACACCTTTGAGCCACAGGCGCCGCCCCCCATAGTGCATTTTAAATGTTCTGCTGATGCCTTGGTTAAGTAGTTAGATTTTCTTTTCTCTTCTTTTTTTTTTTTGAGATAGAGCCTCAAGCTGTCACCCTGGATAGAGCACTGTGACATCACAGCTCACAGCAACCTCCAATTCCTGGACTCAAGCGAGTCTCTTGCCTCTGCCTCCCAAGTAGTTGGGACTACAGGCGTCCGCCACAATGCCCGACCATTTTTTGGTTGCAGCCGTCATTGTTGTTTGGCAGGCCCAGACTGGATTCGAACCCACCAGCTCAGGTGTACGTGGCTGGCGCCTTAGCCCATTGAGCCACAGGCCTCGAGCCAAGTAGTTAGATTTTCAAGGTTGTGTTTAGAAGCAGAGATTTCAGTGTTACATTTGCAAGATGATTCACTTGCAGATGGCCAGGACTGTTGTCTGCATTTAGTAGAAAAAACCTTTTCTTTTTCTCCATTTCTTAGGTAATGCCCAGCCTCGATTAGAACACCAGTCATCCAGGTGCATTTGTTTGATCTCCAAGTGACAAGGAGTTCTCCAGGCTTCCGGTTCTTGAGTGCACATAGTTTTCCCCAGTTATCAATCACTAAGGACTTTGGTTTCTCTCCACCTCAGCAAGTGCAAATCAGGACTGTGAAATGTTCTGTGTTAAGTTTTTCTCTCTTACATTTGTCACACTTCGCGGTGAGGCTCCAGTCAGGTACTGCCTTGAAAAAGAGTCTGGAGTCCTCAGCATTGAAGATGTCACCATCTTTGAAGCCTCTGGTGAAGTCTGGGAACTTCTAATGAAACTCTTCCACAACTTCTGCTAGAACTTCATTGGATTTACCACACAAGACTTTCTGGAAGATCTTGTGATGCAGTTTAAACTTCTCAAGGCTACCATTTTATAGTTAGAAATCTGCCACACCGAATTCCTGTGCATATTTTTTATCAACTTCTTGGATTATCAGCCCAGAAACTTGAGAATTAACTGCCTTCATTTATTTGACCGGCTTAATGTGGCTTCATTGACATAATCAAGGGAAGTTTTCCTCCCTTTCTGTTCTCTGCTTTCCTTATCATATCTCTCTAAGCACATTTTTGGATGTTGCTAGCTATGTTCTTCCTAAAACAAAATGTTACATTGTCTTTCTTTTGCTGTTGCCTTCCAGAAAATGTAGAAGGTCAACCTTTTTTTTAACGGCAGCTTTCTAAGTTCTTTCTTTGGGATCATCATGTCTAGATTAACTATAAAATTTTTTAGTAATTGTAGGATGTACCTACAATTCAGATCAGTCCTTTGCATTGAAAAATCCTCCCACAATATGTCATAAACAATGGAATGTTAGGTCTAATCTGATATTTTAAATGTTTTGCTGATGCCTTGGTCAAGAAGTTGGATTTTCAATGTTGTGTTTGGAAGCAACAATTTCAACGTCCAATATGGTAGTAATAATACATTAAAAAAAGAACTTATACTAAAGAAAAAAACAATACATCTAAGGGGCAAAGCACATACCTTCTACTCTTTTGTGTAGAGTGAACCTAAATGGTCAAGATATGGAAGGCAAATTGTGTCATAGTGGTCAAGATACAACTTACAGAGATACCCAATATTTATGGGTCAGTCTTCCACTGAGTACACATGGTACATGTCAGATCTATGAAAATTAGGTCAACTTGAGGTTGTCAATGTGGTGAGGTGGTCAATTATGGAGGTTCTACTGTATATTGTACTGAAGTTTGAAAATTAAATAAATATATGAGGGTTTGCACTGCATACAGAGGATTATTCCCTATATTTTTTTTTTTTTGAGAGAGAGAGTCTCACTTTGTCACTCTTAGTGGAGTGCTGTGGCATCATAGCTCACAGAAACCTCAAACTCTTGTGCTGAAATGATTCTTTTGCCTCAACCTCCCAAGTAGCTGGGACTACTGGCACCTGCCACAATGCCTGTAAAATTTTTTTATTTTTTTATTTTTTTTGGAGACAAAGCCTCAAACTATCACCCTGGATAGAGTACCATGGCATCACAGCTCACAGCAACCTCCAATTCCTGGGTCAAGCGAGTCTCTTGCCTCCACCTCCCAAGTAGCTGGGACTACAGGTGCCCGCCACAACGCCCAGCCATTTTTTGATTACAGCCATCATTATTGTTTGGTGGGCCTGGGCTGGATTTGAACCCACCCGCTCAGGTGTATGTGGCTGGCGCTTTCATCACGTAGCTTGTTGAGTCACAGGCGCCAAGCCAAATTTTTTTATTTTGGGGTCTTGCTCTGGCCTAGGCTGGTCTTGAACCTGTGAGCTCAGGCAATCCATCTGTGTTGGTCTCTCAGAGTGTGTGGATCATATATATTTTTTTTCTCTTTTGCCTATCACAGTTCTCATAGCTTAATTGGGATGAGGTGGAGCTTGTATCAGTTAACCAAAATATACTCACTTTAGCAAACACATAACAAGAAACAGAAATCCTGAGAATTTACATTCAGCCTTTATTCACCATAATAGTTAGTATTACTGCTCATGTGCAAAAGCTACTTTAAATTCTCCATTATTACAACCATTTTATGTTTCACTTAGATAAATATATGGAGGTAATAAAAAGCACATAGAATCAGATTCCACATGACAAATTAAAGGCTGTTAAATTTTATTTTTTTCAACCAAACTGGTTTTTAGGTTGTGGAAATGCAAAAAAGCACATTTAAGCATGTATGCTATTTATTTTTATGACTCACATTAGAAAATGATCCAAATAATTTAAACTCAGGTTTGTCAGAGAAAACACATAGCTTTGGACTTTAAGAATATTTTAACTGGACCTTTTACCTATTGTGAAGTGGTCCCACCAAAGTCAAATTTATCATATTGTTAGACAGATTTTTGTGATTCCAAGGATAATAATAAATATCTTCCAAACCCCATAAAAAGTTATTCATACAATTATAATTTGAATTAACATAGTGAAACGTATTTCAATAAATTTAATTGTAAATCTATAGGTTTCTGTTAAATATTCAGAGTGGTTGGCTATCAGATACTATACTCAGGTAAAGATGAATACATTAAGTCTCATTTACCAAGCATTTTCTTACTAACCTTAATTTTGTTTCTTTTATAGCTCTTCAAGGAAAAGTGTCAAAGGTTTTGTTCAAGCAAAATTATTCCTGTCACTATGAAATTTAGTTAATATTTAGTTCTCCAAGTTTTAAACTTTCAAATAGATAATTTAATTTCTAGCAATTTATTTTTCTCAAAAGTTTTCTTCCTGGCTTAAATGTGTTTTTGCTTTGGCTTTCATCTCCTAAGTAATGTTAATGCAGCAAACATAAAAGAAAACAAACAACCAAAATGAGAGATGCCCATGCATTTCCCAAAAGGAATACAACAGAACCTAATTAGATCTTACGCTCATTTCAATCAAACATGCAACAAAAGGAGAGGGATAAAATTATCTCATTTGTCTTACTGTAAAAATCTAAAAGTCGTAAAACTACAAAAAGTTTAAATTCAGTAAAATTACTTTTAAAATAAAAGTCATATGTTTATCTTACATGAGCATTTTTTATTCATTTTGTGGGAACACAGGTAATACTGGAAGGTATTTAATATATACAAAACAAAAACAATTCTATTAGACACTTGAATCCCCTTTCGAGCCTCCTTAAATAGTCGATTCTACTTACTTGTATAGATAGTATACACAATAAATGAGAAATTAAATCCCTTTTTATTTGTGCTTCTTAAACAAATGCAAAAACATAATGTTCTAATTAGTTTAGCTGAAATGGAATTAAAACAATAATTTTTTTAATTCATTAAAGATGTTTCTAAAATCCCATCTCTTTCATAAGTTTCTTTCACTTTTTTCCTCCTATTAAAGTATTTCAGTGGTCATTCCAAATCCGATTTTAAAATAATTTTCTCCTGGAGAACAAAATTTCTAACACTTCAACAACTTCATTTTAATACTGAAACTCAGTTTTAATATTCTGTGGCACATCATTGAGGCACAGCAGGAACTGGACTTGGGCTAACAATGTCGGCGATGGGAGAGGCAGCGTTGTTGACTTGGTATACTGCAGTCCATTTAAAGTAGTACATTTATGTCGCAGAATCAATTCAGTTTTATTCATTTTTCACTGCCAAGGAATATTACACTAAACACTGGTAATAGGGTTACTTATTTAATCCTACCTGTAGTGAAGTATTACTTTCTTTTTTCTTTTTTATTCAGTCATAAATGCATAGATCAATATTAACGCATTTATGGGGCACAATGTGCTGATTTCATATACTATTAGGAACGCTTACATCACACTGGCTAATATATATCTCATTTCGTTTAGTTAATTATTGTATTAAGACATTTATACTCTGTACTTAATAGATCCGACATGTACCATTGCAATATGCACCAAAGGAGATTACTTTTAAAAATACTCCACAAGTCACATGAAAGGACTGCAGTGAGACCTAATTCACCAGTGAATGAGCAGTGTCTGAGAGCAGCCACTCAAGGAAGAAACAGCTCTCAGAGTAGCTGCAGCAAACGGGATGTGACAGAGAACAGGGCACCTTGTTAGCCACACAACTGTAGTTAGCATAGGGAGAAGTTGGTACGTTTGTAATTTATGTTTTTCATCGCTTCTTGAATTCTCCTGGGAAACTAAATGTCATATGAGCTACAGTAATAGGTATTTGTTAAGAACTAATAACAGACCCAACTTAAATGAACTCAACAATTTGTTTCTTTTGATTGGCAACTATAAATTCACCAGTAAATACCTGTAGTTATGAAAAATTTGTTCAACATACAAAATAATAGAATTAATAGTAACTTTACTCCAATTATAAAAATTACAGTATCAAGGAATTACATTTATAAATATATATAGAGAGAGAAACTTGAGACCTCAATTTTATGGTAATTACTATTCATATGAACATATTTAGTTGAAGTGATCCTATATTTAATATTATTTTATATTATAAAAAGAATTATATTTTATTTAAGTCTCAACCTCATGCCTTTTAGATTCATAGAAATTAATACTTTTCTCAGAATGAGAGAATAATGTTGATAATATTATTTCCAAAGGGAAAAAAAACACTGCTATAATGACACAGTGGGGACATTAAATATTCACACCTAAGACAGTAAACATTTTTCATATTTCCAGACAAGTAGAGATACAGTTTTTCTTTAAAATGACATATAAAAATGCTTATATATGATGCTCATTCATAAGATGTGCTTGTTAAGTCCCAGAGAAACAATGAAACAGGCTATAGAAACTTCATATTATTTCATCCTGGTTTGTAAGTAAAAAGATGGATATTCTAAAAACATAATTTTTAACCTCAATTACTTTTATAAGAGTAGAGAAACTTTTTTATAGATACATATATACAAAAGATTCACCCAAAGACCAAGTGTTTTAGTGTGATTTTTCAACTACTTCAACATTTCTCTATAAAAAAGGAAAAAAATGTTATGTAAGAGAGTTTTTATCTATAAGAATTTTCCATCATAATATATATTATTTATCTAAATGCTCTCTTTTTTTCTACTATGTATGGTACTTTAAAATTAATTAAGAGAGTGAAAATCAAAATGTTTTCAAGCAGTAATGATGCCACATTGCAGAGTCATATCAAAGAGGTACATACATATTTCAAGCCTCTAAAGTAATGATAAATATATGATTATATGAAATAAAAAATTAAAACTATAAAATAGATAATGACCAAGAATGTGTACAACATTATTTCAATAATAATTAGAACTTCACTATTAAAATAAATGTTTTACAATGATAAAATTTTGCCTGAAAATTTTTTAGAGTGTATGCAATGTATGATAGTTCTTTGCTATCATTACTGGGCATGGCACCATCACTGATGCTTAGAAGTGATTTTCCCCACATCTCATGAGAAGTAGCAAAATCTAACTCAAGAAATCCCAGCTTTTCCTCTTAATGTCTCTCATTAAATACAATAATGAATGTAGCACCTCTTGAAACATTTTTTCCTAAGCCACAAGGAAAATGATACAGGTCAGATGGGTCATCAGTTGATGACATCTTTGTTCGCATTTCTGATTAAATAGTTTTACTTCCCTCCTCTGCAGTAAACCAACCAAAGACAACAGTGTAATCAAGAGCTGTCTAGAAACGGACACTGAGAGAAGTTTACTGTGACAATCTGAGGAAGGTGAAGGATCTTCCTCCCTGATAAAGAGACACCCAAAGTGAAAGTTCTGTCCCTCTTTTCTGTTTTTGCATGTTTTCAAGGAAAAAATTACAATAACTGGAAATGCAGCAAACATCCTGCCACCATGCAGGAAAAGGAAAGGGACATCTGTGACGGAGTGGGGCGGCCTCAGCGCCACCTTGCGGCAGCGTGTCTCTGCGTTACTCCTCGCACGAGGTCTAGGCACACCCTAAATCTTTTGTGTATTCTATTACAGCTGAAAAGCACACTCACACCATTACAGCTGAAAAGCACACTCACACCAACACTCAGTATATTTTATAATTTTCACATATATTTTCAAGGAGTTATTTGGAAAATCTAAATGAACTGATGTATATTTTCATACAATACTATTTTTCTAAACGTGAAAATGGGATGGCTGAAATAATGGAGGTAAAGTGGGGCTTTTCTGTTCAGCATAATTCTTTGTTCTTGTGTTATGCCTAGAAATATAGATAACACTGAACATGCTTTTCTTTCTTTGACTTGCCATCCCCCTAAATATTCTTTTTCCCTTCCCTTCCCTTCCCCTCCTTCTCCCCTCCCCTCTCTCCCTAGCCTTCCCTTCCCTACTCTTTTCTTTTCATCTCTCTCTCTTTCTTTCTTTCTTTTTTGATACAGATTTTAAATCAGTCAATCTGGATAGATTGCTGTGTTGTGGCGTCACAGCTCACAGAATCCTAAAACTCTTGGACTTGAGCAATCCTCTTGCCTCAGTCTCCCAAGACGCTGGGACTATAGTCACCCACCGTAACACTTGGCTAGCTTTTCTATTTTTAGTAGAGATGGACTCTTGCTCTTGCCCAAGCTGGTTGGAAATCCTGAGCTCAAGTGGTCCTCTTGCCTCAGTCTCCAGCCTCTCAGGTTGCTAAGATTACAGATGTGAGCCACCCCACTGGCCTTACCCCAAGTTTTCTAAGAATTATTTTCACATTTATACATGCTGGAGATAATTTTGAAAAACAATATAAAATATCTCCCTTTGGAGTGCCCTCAATTTGCATCTGATGCTTTTAAGGTTGACAGTGAAGTCTACAGAGAAGCGAACTTCTCAACTTCCTCCATGCCACGTCCTGTAACTTGGGAATAGAGTCATTTTGTGGCATTTTAATTGATAAAATTTGCCATGTTTGAGATTGCCTGTACAAATATTTAAGATACGGGCTTTCTTTAGTAATCTAAATAAAAACTTGAAGAGTCTAGGCAAAATTGAAAGACAAATGTAATAAGACACTGTGGCTCTATATAAAATAAAGCTATAAATTATTTAATAGAATTATCATATTCATAAATATAAAGTATCAACTACACAAAACATTTAATAAATTCAATAAGTTTAAAAACAAAAGAGGAGGTATTCAAATACAGATATTAGCATTATTTCATGTCTTACTCAGAATGGCAGGAGAAGTTAGCAGACTCCTCTCTCTGTGGGATAGGAATTCATTTATTCAACATTCTGAGTGATCACTTTAGGAATGGTACAGTGATAGGCATAATTTCAATGCCAATCACCGTACCATACCTCCTTATTATAGGAGGTCACTAGTTGCATAATGCTTGTTTTGTTTCATTAATTATTTTATAAGAATTGTGATAAGTGCTAAAAAGGGTGTATACAAGATAATATAAGTACACAATAAAAGGGAATAGATAAACTTCCTTAAGGAAGGAAATTGGCCAGACTTTCCGAGACTAGGTAATAGAGGTCCTCAAACCATCTTTCTTTTGCTCTGAATCCAGAGTTACCAAACAAACCAGATGTCAATTTGGCTATCTGTGTATATTGATAACACAATATGATTTCTTGAATTATGGAATTGTGTCTTTGAATCCCTGAAAAGGAACTATTAACTCCCTTCCATATTAAGCATTGTATATATTTTATAGTTGATAAAAGTTAAGCAAGTGAATAAGAGCCTGAGCATTTCTGGGTACCATGATTCAATTATGTGTTTGCATTTACCAAGATGAGAGTAAAACTCTGGACTCTGTGATCAAATAATCAAGATATTGCCCACTGGAAATTCCAAATAGCCTTCCTAGGCACCAGGAATGGCTAGTTGGATATTGTTAATCGAATGTGTTGCACCAGGTAGTGAAAGACTTGGTTGCTACATCTCATCTCTTTCTGCCATTCACCAACTGACTTTCTTGGTGCCTATGCACCTGCTCCTGTGAGCCTGTCTGTCTCTGTGTCTCTCCTTCCCTCCTCCTTTCTTATTTATTGTTTTGTATTGAGTGCACTAGATGCAAGAATATAAGAATACAGTAGTAAGTAGTAAGTTGACCACCCACGGGGCTATAACAAACTGGCCAATATACAGAGGTGGTCAACATAAGGAACTAGGCTCACTTGTAGTGAAACACGTGGTGCATGTTCAGACTTTAAAAGTTATGTCAACTTAAGGAGGTGGTCAACTATAGAGGTTTTGCGATATATAGTTCTTCAGTTTTAATACAGTTGAACAGATATTTAAGGAACACCTTTGAGTTTCAGGGAAGTTAATGAAATATAGGTACGTTAGTAGACTTATCAGTCTACCAAACCATGTATCAGATAAGATTTTCCTGTCCTGGACAGCTCTTTACAAATAGGGTATATGTGGATTGGTAACTCTGTAAATCTACAAATATTCAAAGGGGTCCCACATTATTAAAATTAATAGCCTTGTTTAATAATATTTATTTGCATATTAAAATATAAATGATTCTTAATTTCATTAAGCAAAGAAGTAGTTTCAAAATGGAACATAGGGTGTTCAACATGTGAAAAAAGAGATTATACATGTGTTTTTGAAAAACATATGTACTGTTATTGTGGAATGTGAATGCCATCAATCAATATATTTCCATTATTCTTAGTGTTATAAAATAATTGCAAATCAGTTATATGTCATTAGAAAACATTATACCTTGCTACATTTTAATCTGATTCCCCTAACCAATTTTTAGATGCTCTGTTTTGTAAAGCTTGCAAAAATCAAGAAAAAATTTACACCTCTAGTGCTCCTTCACACATTATTTTCCTTACCTATATTCTGTGAAAACTACCACAGCTTCACAACTTAAAATACTTCTAATAAAACTTGTTTCTATTCTTTGAAAATTAGTTAAGTGTTTTACCTTTTGTTTTTCTTCACACATCAGCAGTCTTATTCCAATTCAGTAACAAGAAGCACAACTTTGCATTTTGAAAATGCTGTTCACCTTAAAACTTCTCTTACACTAGAACTGAAAAAAAATGGGACAGTTCTCCTTTTTCTAATGCTATGGAGGAGTGATTTTACAAACACATTAATTATCTCATATAAAAATGATAGGGCATTGGAATATGCCATGTAAATTATATTGAAAATATTGATATTTTTCATCAAATTGAAGAATTATATGGTGTAACACATGAGTCAGTATATCTATTATTATTTAGATTGCATTTTTTGTCACTGATTTACATCCTGTGGGACTCAGATGACTCCCTGAAATATCATGATCTGTTTTTGTTTCCAGTCATGAAGCAATAATTTATATAAAATATTCAAGCTGACTTGTACATAAACTAATTGACAGATGTAGGCATTATCATTTGGGGATTAATCATGGTGCAAATACATTCAAGTACATGCTGGATAAGTCTAAGATGGATGTGAAGGAAACATTTTCACTACTTTTGCCTCACTATTACCTCATATTTTATACTTTAAAAGAATGTCAAACCCCAGTACTCTTTTCTCTGCTGAGTAAATATATTTATATAAGCAGATAAGTGAAATTTAATTATAATTAGAAATAATTTTAGTAGATAAAATTATTTTCAATTTGCATTGCCATCAAAAAATAACCAAATCACCATTGTTTCCTACATTAAAATGCTAAGACCATGCTGCATTCATTTCTAAGATCTAAATTAAAAAGCGATCTGTATTTTTGCATGAATCAGTACACAATGAGATCTTGTCCAAAAAAATAGTACTTCAATCTGAATCTGGACACAACACTGAAGTCAATGCTATTCATTCTGAATATCATTGGATATTTTTGGTCACTCATATAGGTTAGTGACTTATTTAGAGATGCTTCCTATTCTGAAGTTATTACAGAGATAAGAGGAAAAACTTCACTGTCATTTTGTACTTATCATTACAAAAACACAATCTTCTGGAAGCTCTTTTAGTGGGTGGCCAAATATTCATAAAATACATCATAGAAATTGTTCTTACTTATATGTTTCAACATCCCTAAATCTTGTCAGAGTTGATTATTATGGTCATGGAATCACATATGTGAGCAGCATCTTTATTTCCTATTTAGCTATTTCTCTACATAGGAGAAACCTAATTATTTCTCTAAATATTTAGAACCTAATTGAGACAAATGAGAGCAAAAGGCAACTTCCTTCTTAACATAAAAGGTGAGACCACAGAAATGAATATCTATTATATAAGCTCATTCATTCATTCAACAAATATTTATTGCACACTTCATATGCGTTGGATACTAGTCTAATTGTCAGAAATTCATCAGTGATTAAAATTGACAAAGTTTCTGTCCTTATGTTGCTCATAACCATTATTTTTCTAAAGATGAGATTAGATTATCAGTATCACTTAGAATTAATAATCCATTCTCTCAACCTCTTATCTTTCTTAATGCAGACTATTATATAATAAAAATCCAGAACAAAATGCAACAAAACATGAAACAGTTAATTCAGCCAATTTCTGGATTGGTTTTTATAGTTAAATAATAATTGCATTTATAATTACTTCGCTAATCATTATTGAATACAGTGGTACCTTGTTTCATGGGCACAAATTCTTCTCATTCCTGTATATTTTCCTCTATGCAGTGGAATCACTGCTTCACCCTTCATACAGTGGAATTTTCCTGCTTCTCTCTCCTAAGAAGTAATCTCCTTTTCCACTGTCTTTAACCTAGACTATCCTTGTGAACATTTCAAAGTGATGTGGAACTCCAGAGCCGGGGTTTCATTAGGTTTATAAACACCACTTTCACCCTCCCGGAGCATTATTTGAAAATCTCCATGTTAAGAAGCCCAGATGGAAAATGACCAGGAGAGGGAGACCCAGTCTCCCGGCTGGGCCCATCCTCTAGCTTATCCACTGGTGTAGTTAACAAACTGCCTATAAATTATTGCTGTTTAAAGCCACTAAATTTGAGTGTGGTGTGGTACAGAGAAACAGAAAAAAACTACAAAAGACTTTTTAAATACTGGACCTTGTGCTAAACTCACATACACAAAAGTCAGCCAAAGCTCTGACTATAATCTGTACTATACAGTATGGTAAGAAACAACTAATTCTTTAAAGATGCACACAAGTATTGTGAAATTGCTATGGCAATATGTGACAGGAAGAAAAGTAGAACTGTTTCATGAGAGGTTATATAATCACTGGGAGGGAAGCAAATTTCTGGCATAGGTGATTATAAGTGCAAAGGCCCTGTGGTAGAAAGGAGCACATACCAGAAACCAACAGAAAAGCAGCCAGTGAGGCTGGAATAGAAAAGGTCAGCTCACAGGGAGATACATGGTGCTGGTTGGGTAGGGCCAGATATTTATTAAGAGCTGGATAGCATATTTGCCTCATAAATAATACCAACTGCTTATTTGGGAAAATACATAGAAAATCTGTATCTCTTTGCATGTGTGCATTTTACCTATTTGATGCAATTATTTGCTGTAAGAGCATTCAGGAAATGGCAGGAAAACATGCTGCAAAGGATCATCAGATGCAGTGCTTAGATTTCATTAGTAAACCTGCTTTTGTATCCAAGCCCTCAGAGATGAAACTAAGTAACCTAAATAAATCTAATAATAAAAGTGAATTAGAGAAATATGAGCTTTGGTAATAGTGGTTGTATTTGTCTTTCAATTGAACAATTAGACTTTTACACAAAAGAAAAGAAATATGATACTGCAGTGAAATGCAGCATATAACCAGACAAATCAACATGTGCCTACTGTGCAGGTTCACTCTGTGCTACGTGGTCATCAACTATTTAAATTCAGTATAAAACAGAGTGTGCACAAATGTGAAGGGCTGATGAAATCTTGTAAGCTCTCTATCATTGTTCTCATGAAAGAAATCTGTCAGGAGAAAAAATAACAGTAAATTACTTCCAAGGATATAACAACTAGTAAAATATATTTGTTGGAAATAGTCTTGCTTTCCTTTATGCTCTAAAAATATAGACATAGCAATTAATAATCCTGAAGTCCACTTCATTTGCCTACTATTCTAACGATAAAATGATTCGTCACAAGTACTGGCAAGTCACTAAAGTGAGGAGGCATTTGTGGGGATAGCTGGTCCAGGCAATAACCCCTTTAAACAAGCTAGAAAGGAAGGAAGAAAGAAGGGAAAGAAAAGAAGAGAAATTCTGTATTCTTTTTGTTACATTCAATCGTCACAATAGAGTAATTTTCTCTCATCATCCATAAATCTATCATCTTGCTAATGCTTAGGTAAAATCATTTTCATTGTAGCACATAATATATATTAATAAGCTACTAGACTTTTTCTAATATTCTACTTTCCTTTCCACTTTAGATTTAACAATCATATAATAATCACTGTTCTGCTTGCGAATGAATCATATGCAATAGTAAGGAAATAGCTAAGAGGGGATGCCGCCCATGAGAGATTTAATCACAGGAAATGGCTGACTTTTTATTTCCAATAACCATCTGCACTCATGGCAAATCAGGTGCTAATGAAGCTCAGGCCCAGGCTGCGCAGGAGCATAAATCTCAAGAACCAAAAGTCGTAGAGCAACAGACCTCAGAAAAGCAGAGTTTTCTAAGGAAATGCACCAAGATTATCATATAGAAGGTCACCATCTGCAAATGTGTCACATAAATGAATATATTTGGTAGTCCTAATACCACTTTATGACACTGGCTGTAAACACCAAGTCTCTACTTTTCTTTTAAAACTTACTACTTTCAAATATTATGATCATTGTGGTTTTATATCTCCTTCTAGACAGTCAACGTCTTGAGGGTAGGGGCTCTTCATTTCAGTCTAATTTTATCACCTCCATAGTGCTTTGCACATTTGCCATTTGGAGAATGAACAATGGAAATAAAATTATGAATTGTGGAGTTCTACTTTTAGGGCAGAGAAGTACTGCAGAATCCTTCCCCCAAGTAGATGGGGAAGCCAGGTCTAAGTTGAATAGAATTTATACCATAGAATTAGATTCAAGTAGTGTCTTCTAATATTTAATCAATATTTGTAAATCTTCTAAAAGTTTTTGTCTGTCAGTCATCATAACCCTTAACTGACTGCCTTGTTCAATCATTGTTGAGGTGATATACATAACAGGAATCAGGACAGAGGTAGAAGGAAAGGGGGTAAGCCGAGACCTACATCTTAAAGTCAAATCCTGTGACAAGAAAGTGATTTAAGGATTAAAATATTACAACTGAACAAAAATTTACCCTTTTCTATATGCTGGTGTAAAACATGGGCCACATATACCCTTGTGGTTATTAATAACTATTTTCTTAACCATTTGAAAAATACAGAAGCAAAGACCTGAAATCCTAGGTAAAGTTGGAGGCTGGGCTGCCTATGAACACTTATAGCTGCCTAAGTTTCATATCATCCCCAGTCTTATTTGACCTCATATTCTCCACTTGTTTCCATGTATGCAGAAATCCTAAGGCAGTGCTAAAAAATTTTGTCCCTCACTTTTAAAAAATATTAAAATTACAAATCCAAAATGATAAATCTAGCTTCCACAGCCAAATAGTCCACAAATAGCTTATGACTCGCATGAGGTGAATATTTAGAGCAGTAGTTTTGAGCTTTCTGTGGATCATGAATACCTGCAGAATTTGATAAGAGCCATGAACCTTACTTCCTGAAATACACACACAACATAAATGTGCACAAATTTACCTAAATTCAGTAACATCGCCATCTTGAAATCTATTCATACAGCCCCGGACCATGTAAGCTCAGCTCCAAGGTTCTGATCTGCAAGCCGGGAGATTAGCCAGCATCTTAGGTGCCATGGATCACCTATCACGGACCTTGATGTAAGGTTATTTTTATTTCTTATTCAAAGTTAATTGATGCCAGAATTTAGCATGCTAGATCACAAATACTATTTTCAATTCTCGGTTTAATGTAGGTACATGAATTTCACAAGAAACAAAATAAACAAAATGAAAATTTTTTTCACTTAAAACTGAGAAGATAGGCAAGTTTCATCAATCAATGTACGGGGAATCCCCAAAGTCTCCATATCTAGGAAAAATGTGAAATTATAGCTAAATGTGCATTTAATTTACAAAATATTCTCTATGTGTTGGCCACCTCTTTGCAAAGTTTGTAATGACCTCTTGGCAACATTTTGTGAACAATATTTTGTAAATAAAAGTAATTTAGCTACAATTTTCCCACTTTTCCCAATGCATGGAGACTTTTGGGACACCCTGTATATTTGTGGGCATGATCTCTATAGTTGTATTCAGATGACATTTTGCAGTACTAATAAGGATTCACCCTTACATTTGATGAGTGGGTTTCAACCTTTGGAAGCTAGTCAGTCCATATTCCTGCCTCAGGCAAATTTACATCACTGTATCTCAAATGCAGGGGCCGTTGGCCTATGAGAACCTAATTTGCTATTAGGGAGAGGAATATCTTTATATAGTCAGTCTATTATTTTCACATTTAATGCTTTCTTCTCTTTCATTTATGTTGATGCATTGCAAATAATCGATCAGTCTTGTTACAGTACAAATAGTTGTACTTGAAGCCAAATTCAGGCTGTTATGAATTCAATGGATGATATTAACTGGGAAGGAAATTTATGTCATCTAGTATTATAATTAGGGATATTTTTAAAACATCAAATTCATTTTAAAAATACATGGTAGTAAAAGAATTTTTAGATATGAACTTAATGTTTTCCTTAATGATTTTAGAAAGGAACATACTTTCATAATTATATACTTTATTGTGTTAAAATTATCAAAACCTTATTTAAAACAATGTGAAAGAAATACAGTCTGTGACATAGCTTATAAGGTGAGTGCAAATGATCCTGACTTATATGGTATCACATGTGATTTTCCTACCATACTTTAGGTTGTGACGTTTGATCCTTCCCCTGGCAATTGGCAGGTAGTACACGTCTCTCTCACAGCCCCAGGCAGGCCCACTGTCTTGGGATAAACCACTCAAACTCTACATTGCACTGCATTTCCAGAAGGTTTTGCCCAACTCTAGGCAAAGGGAAGTGTTCTGAGCAGTTTAAGGTAGGCTAGGCTAAGTTATGGTGTTCATATGATATTAGTAGTATTAAATGCATTTTTGAATTCAGATGTTTTCAATTACAATCAGCTTACTGTGAACCAAACCCATGAGTTGAGGAGCATCTGTGCATCTCAACTTGTGAGGACAGGTAGCAGATGAGTGAGAGAAACACATGGCAAAGCACTGTTGTCATCAGTATCTGCACCGTTCTGACTTGGCTTCCACTTGGTTTCTGATAACTTTACCACTACAAGAGATGTGTAATGGGAAGAATTATGGATATTGATGGTTTCCTAGAGCAATCAGTAGGTACTAAGCATAAATTGCATGTTTGTGTTTATATATTTATAAATACTTATTACATATGTATTACATATACATACTTATATAAGTATTATAAACATATAAGTATTATAAAAGGTTATGTTTTTCAAAGTTTTTTTTGCTCTGAAGGATTGATTCGAGTCTATCCATTGAATTTTCCCATTTGGCTTTATCCTTGTCTACTCTTACTACTTTGGTCCAAGTCATTGTTATTGTTTACTTGGATTATTGCATCAGTGCGATTTAAGCAATATTTCCACTCTCTCCCTTCTGGGGGTGAGGTGGTATATTTTTCTCAGCCCCTTTGTGGGGAAGAGATGGGACCACATGGCTACTCCTTATCAATAATGTGTTAGGAAACATAATGTGGGTCATTTCGAGACTGAAGCATTTAATTGCTTGCGTGAGAGTCTCTGGAATTCTCTTTCCTTCTTGCACATTGAGCGGCTGGGTTTAAGTTGAGGCTGCCTGGCAGACTTGGTCAGATTACAACCTTGAACAAAAGCCACCTCCCCACCTCTGCGAGGAACTCAGAACATGATGGAGAATAATTCTTTGTGGTTTTAAGTCACAAAGATTTGGGGGCTGTTTGTTACCTGTCTGCCATGTGCGAAACGTGCTGCTCTCACAAACTATCCCTCAAGAGGGAACCACATTTTTGTTCACACAGAAGAAATAACTGTTACGGTGAATAAAAATGACTGAACTGATACCATCATAAAGGACAGAAAACTTGCAATTTATTTATACATTTATTCCATGTAGTTCTTTACTCAAAATAAAGTTTTAATGTAGGAATGAAATTGCTAGATTTATGAAAATTCCTAATCTAATTTACAGTTGAGGTGTTTTCTCTGCCTTAGCTAATGGTCGATGCGAGAATAAAGTTCATGGAACGTACAGCTGAGAGGGCAGCTTCGTCACTCGTTTCTCACCTAGGACTTCTCGTCTCCTGTTGTATCTTTTTATCCACCTTCTCTGGCTCTTCCAATTTGGAGCAAGGGGTGGGAGAAGAGAGAAGGACAGTACAGAGGGTTCTTAATTTGTACCCTTCAAGAAAATTTCCACTCTTGTTTTCTAGTTTTTCCACATTTAAAATATCTGCTTTTCTTTTGGGCTCTTCTTTCAAATATTTCAGATTCCTCTCTACATTGTCCTCCGAAAGTCGGGATATCTCAACCACAGTTCCCTGACATGGTGAAGTACATCACCAGTCCAGCCTCTATGTCCTTTGGGCATCTGCAAATCCACTCTCATTTCCTTTGCTGAGGTCCATTTACTCTTCTTGAACAAGAGTCCAAGACAGTCCCAAAGCAGCTTGGGTTATTCATTCTTTCTCTCCCTCTCATAGCCCACATGCTGCATGTTTCCCCCTGGAAAACTCAGAGACCCCAATGTTACCCCAAATATTCTGCTCCCATAGTTCCTCAATCTTTACTTCACTCAGATGTGACTCATTCAGAATGGCCTATGAAGCAGTGTACGCATGCTAAGATCTCCAAACGAGAATATAAACCTCCACTTTTGACTTTGGGTTAGAGTTACATCTCATAGGGAGGGGTGGGGCAGACCTGCCAGCCCAGCTCCCTTAGAAACACCTGTCCGGAATCCTTTCCCTCTCCACCTGCAGGCTCTTTTGTGCTTTCCCAGTCCTCACACTGGTTCTGCATCAGTATTTGTCTTTGGAATGTGCCTCAGCTGAAACCTCCATTATAGTAATCTGTTTGAAATAGAAATCAAGCCTTGCCAGCACCACCTATCTCCCACCCCCTCACTCCCTGCCCCATACACATACACAAACACCTCTCCGGATCAAAATCCTTTAGTGACATCGTTTGAATTTAGGATACAATCTAATTAAACCTAAAAAGTCCTACATGATCTAGAAGACACTGCCGACCAAACCCTGTGATAATGAGGGCTAGTCCCGTGAGTTACTTCTGTTTCTCTGGCTTTAGAGCAGACCCTCTAATCTCCATACTCCCGCCTTCGTGGCGCAGACACATTGTTGTGAGGGACTGTGCCCAGCCCCATCCTCTGCTCGCCAGATGCTAGCAGAGCCCTCTAAGCTTCTTGCAACCATTAAAAATGCCTCCAGATACTGCCAAATGTCCCCTGGACGGGAGATTGTCCCTCTGTTGCTATAGAAACTCTCCATGACAACTGCTTATAAGTCTCATTTTCCCATTCTTCGCCCTAAAAATTCCTACTGAATTCCAGTCCTGAATGTCTCCAAAATGAAATCAGTTCTTTTTGTAATAAGTCCTTTGCGACCTTTCCTTTGGGAGGCTCATGTTTCACAATCTCCCTGTCCCCTCTGCAGCGATACTTTTTGAGCCTTGGTCTATGGCACAAGCCACATGCCAAGGCCACCACAACAGAATGAGGCCTTGAGGAAGCAACTGAGCGCTGGGGAAAAGCCAAGATGTTTTTAGAGAAGCCCCAAGCAGTGGAACGGTTTTAATTTTCTTTTAGCTATCCCATTTGCTGAATTGAAAACCTTTGCTGATGTCTCCTTTGTGAGTGGAACAGATGTAACTGAGTGGGCGACAATAATAAGAGCTGACACGTACTGAACAGGTATTTTGTTCCTTACATAAAACAACACACTCAATCCTCACCTGGAGTTCCTTCATTTTACAAAAGACACAATTGAGACATAGAAAGAATAAAGTATTAGTTCAAGGTCAGGAGTTGGCTTCATTGCTGTCATTCTTGCTCCGACCAGGCAGAGACCTGCCTCCCTTCATTGTACTTACTATTCTTTCTATCTGGAAATTTCTTCCATCAAATAACCACGCACCTTTCCTCTCCACCTCCCGTTTCTCTTTGGAGATGCCACCTTCTCAGGTAAGACTCCTGACTGCTTAAAATTACAGAGAAGTTCCACGTTAGCGTTCCCTACCTTGCTTTCTTCCACAGCTTCTGGCCACCTGAAATGCTGACATTTCACTTGTTGATTGACTTTCTCCCCCAAAGACTGGGGGGGACAGTGATCCCCAGGAGGGCAGTAATTTTGTTAAAAGGTTATATCCTCATCACCCAAAACATGCTTCACACTTGACAAGTTCTCAACAAATATCTGCTGAATAAATGGATGAATATACTTCCACGGTCAACACAGAGTCCTCCTATTTGAAGTAGGCCACACAACATAGGAAGAAATGTTGGCTGGCACTTGTTTCAAGAGTGCTTATGGTTTAGTTTTCTACAAACAAAAGTACCTTGGCAAACAGTATACAGATGATCCAGGGTGCGAGAGAGGAGAGGTGGCTCTCTTCTGTCTCCCTAGGTTCTGCTGAGAGAGGGAGGCCCTCGCAGAAAGCAGGTGGACACCCAGCTTGCAATTGTGCTGGCTGCCCGCCAGCTGCAGGTGACTCTGAGCTGGCACACAAAACTCACAGCAGCTGTGGCCAAAATCAGACAAGGCCAGCATATATTTCATGATGCACCGAAGTCACCTGCTGTGATTCAACAAAGTAACATTTTAGGTTTCTCAAAACTCTCTTTAATTTGCATAAGGAACCTAAATACATTAGGTTATATTTCAAAGGCATTTTCATTCCTTTTTGTCTCAAAAATTATGAAAACAGATGTATATTCTCATCACAAATATAACCTTACCTCAGATTAAATTTTACCAGCCCATCCCCCTAAAAGTAACAAAGTTACTAACTATGCAATTTTTCATTTAAAATTAAATCATAGGAATAATTTTCATCTCTCCCTAAACCCATTAAAAGTCCACTACTTTATAGCAGAGATGACATTGAGTGATTCGCAAATTAATGAAACCATTGTTACAGTGCTTTAAATTTTAGGGAACAGAATTATAAAAACCTTATAAAATTATGTGTGCCCCCACTCCCAGTCGCTTCAGAAGCACATGTGTTACTCGAATACTAAGCCACTACAAAGTCATTATAGGTATATTTTTGTGCTAAGTAAAGTAAATAACTTTTCTAGGATGTTTAAGGGCACCAGATACTTCCATGGAAGAGAATAGTGAAAATATTCAAATGTAGTCTTGAAGCAGAAATGAGCTGTCTAAAAAGGACCAAACATACAAAATCAATTTTGCTGATGATATGAGAATTTGGGGTCTCTTATGATTGCTCAAGCCAGGGGCACACTTTGCAAGAGACCCATACTGTCAGGCCACACTGTGCCCTTTGCAACATCATAAGGTTTTTCGGAAGTATAAGTACAACTTATACTGCATTTGACATGTTGGAGTAATATGATGTCACAGCATCTGGGCTATACAAAAAGGGGGTTCTGAACCATCAGAACCCCTAAATGAGAAATTCTTTTGCATCATGATATTCTTAGCTTTGTCCCACGGGATTCACCTTTGACCCATCGTGCAGAATTGTTTCCTTATTAGGCTGTTTCAAAGCAAAAAGGGACAAAAATAGGGCTGAGCAGCCAGAGAGCCAGCCCAAGTACCTTTTATAAATCTATCTCTAAACTCATAGAGAACTCTAACAATGGTTTCATTAATTTAACAATCACTCAATGTCATATCTATTATAATGTGCTAAGCTCTAAAGAGAGAAAGAAAAGGGAAAATTGTTTTATTCCCATGATTTAATTTAAAATGAAAAATTGCATTGATGGTAGCCTTGTTAAACTTTTTTGATTTGCTTTATGATTTAAAGTATGGACTTTCTTGAGGGCCATGCTTTTGTCTTCTATGTTAAAATTCCTCAGTGAACATTCTTTTCTTTCTAGGACAGGCTGAAAATAAAACTTACGTGATTTTAATGAAAACTTACAATAGATACTTATATGTGCTTATAACTTGGTGACAAATACAGCCCAAAAGATGCATATTAAAATGGCATATTTCAAAACAGTATAGCGAGGCAGGCCCCAAGGTGTCTGTGGCAACAATTAGCACTGTGATTCCCGTCACTAACTGTACACATTTTATTGGCTGCATCACTTTCCAGATCCCTGGCATCTTCCATGCATTTTTGCCAAATCTACTTCCCAGCTCCCAGGGCGGGTGGTCCTCCCTTTGACCGTGTGTAGAGTCCTTCTCAGCAGTAGTTTCCTGCCTCTTGGAAGAGTTTATTTAGACAATATAATAATATTCCTTATTCATACCTTTCCTTTGATAATGTCCTGATACTACTGTCTTTATAATCCATAAAAGATTTTCTTGGGATGGGAATTTCCTGATCTCTCAGTCTACTAAAATCTCCCTGTGATTGTAGAATACAGGTCAAATATCAGCTTTCCTCCGTTAGATATTCTTGGGACAGACTTTACCTGGGGTGACCCAGCAAAAATTGTCAAATTTTGTAGCCGCACAGGTGAAAGGCTTTGCTGAAAGCAGAACACAATGAAAGACAAGTGAATTGAATTCTAGGCTTATCGTGGGGCTCCTTTTCCTCCCTCCTAATTTTGAAGTTCTCATCTGTATGCACATTACTTGTCCTTGGAGAGCCAGTCTTTTCTGGGAAGATAGAGATTGACATTCTAATCCACTTGCCTAGATAAACAGAGATAAAGCGACAGTCATGCTAATTCCTTGGTTTAGAATATTCATTTTTAGTTTGGCAAATGTATCCTGATTAAGTAAGATCCTCACTTTAGGGAAAAATAGGTAAATGGATGTAGTTTACCTTGGGTATAGTTTATCATCTTGGTCAACTTTCTATAATCTAAAATTATTCCAAAATTTAAAAAATGATTTAAAAGTGTATGAATGATAGAGGAGATACCAAATGATGCAAAAAGAACTTAAATTCTAGGGAATGATGCAGTGAGTATTTGCAGAACGTAGAAAATTATTTGATACATTGACTATTGTATTCTTCAATTGACTATTGATGTATACATCAAATACTTCAACCAATGTAGGTAGGATAAACACCCACAGATTTAAGGGATTTATGCAATAAGTTATATATTGAACATGTAAAACTCAAAAGGTACCAAAAATCCCTCATTTTAAATAAATGGTATACTTCAAAGTCTTTACCTACCTATTTCCTTCAGGCTTTCTTTTTAATAGATGATTATGCAAATCGAATTACAGAAGGAAAAAAATGACATTTTTCCTCTTGTCCATTACAAACATTTACACACTTTGGCAAAGTAAGAAAGTGTTTGTTAGTAAAACTGATTTAGAAGGATGGAAGGAAATTTTGATTAAAAATAAAGTAAGACAAAAAAATAAAGTAAGACATAATGAGATTGGGGAAAATGTCATGTGAGGGGTAAAAAACACTTTTAATTTTTTTTTTTCAGTTTTTACCATCATCCTTTTCTTCAGAGTACTGTAGACAATTATGCCCCATCATAGTTTTTGAGAATTTTTCTCATTACACTAGACTTCTTCATTTTCTAAATTTGTTATTTGTAAATTGAATTCATTTCTCTGGCTTCATTTTCTAGTCTCATTACACTGAATTCAGTGAGTGTTTGTTTTGAATCCTTCTTTAAATAAGCGCTCCCATTTCTTTCATCATCTGTAAGTCCTTAACCATGTACAAAATCATTTTTGTTGAACCAACTTTCCGGTTCACGCACCACTGCTACTAGAAATTCTAGGATAAAATCCATCATTCGGTGACTTAAAGAAATGATAGTGTTTTTTTACACACACACACCCACTTTCTGTATCTTGCCGGTTAGAAATTTAATGTTTTAGAGAATGTAGAGAGTGGGGAGCATTTTGGTGTCATTTACCCTCTAGGTGATGACTGAAGTGGCTGGCTTTAAGCAATTGCTCCTAATAGAATTAATTCCTCTCCCAAATTCACTGTGAGGTTCTGTCAGGCATTTTATTTTGGTAATTGTGAAGTCCAGCTATAATGCTGGTGGAAACTACATACTTATGTAATTGTAAGTTCTCAGTAATTATCGTTGTGTCTTCATTGAAGTGATTCAATGCACTTAGCTGTATCCAAGTTTGGCAGAAATTTACCTTCTGTTATTAAAACAGTTATTACCATCCAGCCCTAAAAGTTAAACTTAAAACACTGTTTACCTTAAAAAAAATTCCCTTGTTTATCTCAAAAATAATGGCAATCTGTTTTTAATTATGCTTAATTGAAAAAAAGGAGTAAAATCATTCAGAAATTAAAGGAAGAAAAGTGGACAAAAATTCAGATAATCAGTGGTTATTCTAGAGAAAATCAAATTCTTCTCTATGTAAACCTTATAAATAATGTCTATGTGTTATAAAAATACAGTAAAATAATTATACCCTTTGAGGAAGAGTTCCTGTAAGAGTAGAGAATAGGCTGGGTGTGGTGGCTCATGCCTGTAATATTAGCAGTTTCCAAGGCCAAGGTTGATGGATTGCTTCTGCTAAGGAGTTTGGAGACCAGCCTGAGCAACAGTGAGATACCATTTCTACTAAAAATAGAAAAAAGTAGCCAGATATTGTGGTGGGCACCTGTAGTTCAAGCTATTTGGAAGGCTGAAGAAAGAGGGTCCAGGAGTTTGAGGTTGCTGTGAGCTATGATGACATCAGGGCACTCAAACCCAGGGCAAATGAATGAGACTGTATCTAAAAAAAAAAAAGACAAGACTGGAGAATAAATATTACTCATATTGTTTTCATTTGCCTTTGCTTAAGTGTTCAAGTAAGATATTTATCCACTCTGTGCCTCATCTAAATGTGTAATTAAATGGATAATTATCATAATATTGACATAGTTAATACTGTTAAGCTGAAATATTTTATTTTGTGATTATTAGATAACTGAAATTAAAGTCCAGGCATGGCGGCTCCTGCCTAAAATCCACAGCACTCTGGAAGCTGAGGCAGCAGGATCGCTGGAGTGCAGGTGTTTGAAGTTGCTGTGAGCTGTGATGATGCCACGGCACACTAACCTGGGCAACAGTATGAGACTGTCACAGAAAAAAAAAAGAGAGAGAGAAAAGAAAGAAAAACTAAAATTAAAGAATAAGGAATATTCATTGCTTTCATCATACATGGATGGAAAATTTTTTTGAATCTATTGAGTACAAATGATACACAGTGTACATGTATTGAGTACATGGTGTAGCATATACTTCTTTCATTTTTTTCTTTCTGCCTAATTATTGATTTCTTATTTACTTACCAATGAAAATATAGGGACTGTATTTTAACTCTATGGATATTGTGCTAGGCAGAATGGCTACCAAAACCCAATCTCTGACACTTGTAATTATATTTCAGAATGTGTCAAAATTGACTTTTAAGGTTAAGGACTTAAAATAGGGACGTTAATCAGATAGGCTCTCTGTAGTTGAAGACTTTCTTTGACTGGAAACAAAAGAGAAGTCAGATACTAAATGTGATTAACTTACCATGGTGTTGATGGCTCTGAGTTATACGGGCCTAACTACCAAGGCTGGAGGGAAACCGCACTGAAGTGTCCGACCAGCTGGCTTCTCTGGACCGCATTAGAAAAAGAAGAGTCATCTAGGGCCACACATTAAATACATAAACACTAACTAAAGCCAATGAGTAAAAAGAAGACACAGGCATAATTTTCATGATATCTATCACCAGGGATAAACAAAAAAGTCCTCAATCTGCATGTGGCCTGTGGGCCACAGGTTGGACACCCCTTCAGGGCAGCCCCTAGCTGGAAACTGGGAAGGAAATGATGACTTCATTCCTACAAGAGGAAGGAACTAAGTTCTGTCAACAACTGAAGGAATTTGTTGGTATATTCTTCCCAGAGCCTTCTGATAAGAGCACAGGTGGCTGACACCTTAGATTTTACCTTACGCAACTCAGAGAAAATAGCCAAGTCCACCAGACTTTTGACCTACAGAAACTGTGAGCTAAATCGGTGTTCCTTTAAACTGCTAAATTTGTGGTAATCTGTTATAAGAAGATAAACAAGAAATACAGTCATGGTGATAACTGCAAACGAAATTGGATCAAAATACCACCCAAGGGCTCATCTTACCCTTTATTTTATGTACACTTCTTAAGTAATGAGCACTGAAAATAATACATAATTAGGTCTGTAATTTGTATTTCAACAAAGCATTACTAACCTACCCATTTTAGGGTAAAGCGAATGGTCCTTATGCCTAAGCAAGAGTGGTTCCTGTGCTGAATTTGCCTGTTGGGGGACCTTACTCAGATCCTTTCTAGTATTAGTTCTTTCTTCGTCCTCCTCAGAATGGAAGTCTGTGTTGCCCAAAGCCCTGAGCCTTAGGTTACTAAGATTGTGCTGTGAGTAACTGGAAACCTATGCTCCTCTGCCTGGTTAGACCTAAATCCTTTCTTAGACCCTGGACAGTCTCTTCCCTGATCAGAGAATGCTGGGGTGGACCGTTGGGCCTCTGGGTTAGCTCAAGAACCACTATGTGTAGCAGATGGTGCAGACCAGGCACCCTGTCCTTGAGAGGAAGCTCCTCATAGCGCATGGCAGAACTGCAGTGGGAAGAGGAGTGAGGAGGCCACGCTCATTCCTGTGCGGCGCCTCTAGCTGAGAAACTCCTAAGTGTTAAAACCTGGCCTTCCATGCTATTGTGCCAAGGTAATCAGATAGTGCCCATTTTATTTAATGCCAAAAACCAAATTGGTTAGACTCATTTAAAATTTTTAAATATTGGCATATTGGCATATTGGCAAGTGTGCCTTTGTTTGTACTTTTGCTTCGGGCCTTAACAATTTTAAGTGTAACCCTGAGATGATAATATGATCATCTTATAATTAAGTAACTAACACTTATTGGCCGATTGAGTTCTTTCTATGTGTTAGCATGCAATGAGCTTTGCACCTGCTATTTTATTTAATTCAAAACCACAACCTTTTGAGGTAGGAATAATATGTGAATACATTTGAGAGATAAGAAAATGGGATTACAGGAGTAGAGAGAGTGATCTAACTCATAGGTTTCAGTCATACAGAGTTCACACAGTTGCTTCTCATCTTGGCATTTAGGATGTGGGTGTGCATCCCAACTTCCTTCTGTTTTTTTTCCCTGTTTTCTTCTGTATTCCCTCAGATATATGTGTTTTTGTATTTCTCATTATCCATTCCCAATGGATCTTTTTTAGTACTTGCCTGTGTGCACACGCACACATGCAAACGCACACACAAGCATCCCAAAGTTCGTAAAGCTGAAGTTTGCCTTGCAGAAGAAAAAGATTTGATCCTATTCACATGAGTGATTTTTATAAATATCTACTGAGAGGCATAACCAAAGGAAAACTTGCTAAATTTTTAAGCGTAAGAATAGCAACTCTTAGGAAATTAAGTATTTGGAGAACCCAACAGATGTCTTTTAAGAGAGGAGTATTTATGATATAAAGGACTGTAAAGACTACGAGTTTTTGACTACTTTGGATTTCTTTGTAATTACAGATTCAGAAGAAATGACAGAAGGTGCCTAGGGTGGGGTAGGAACAAAGATATGACTCTGCTGTCTCTGAATTTGTGAATGGTCACTAGTGGTGGCTGGCAGCCAGAATGAAGCCGACAGTGATGGTGCAATGTGGCAATCATTTAAGAAAATGAACTAGAGTAAAAATACAGTAATAAAGGTGCTATCCGGGAAAGAAATTGAATAATCACATACGTTTTCTTATTGACTGTTTGGTAACATTTTGATAATTTGAACAAGAACTTCCTTCACTGTTTCTTTTGGGGTACACAGCAAAGAAAGACTCGTGGTAAAAACAATTCAACTGGAACATTATTTTGTTTTCTTTTTTTTTTTCCAGTGACAGCTCCTATTTAGAATGGGTTCTTTCACTCTCTGGAATATAATTGCCTGTCTGTCCACAACTGTTTTGGGGTGACTGATTTCTTGGTTATTTGTCTGAGACACATCAGACCCAAAGTCATAGTAGTTAGTCTAGATAACAGTTTATTCATTTTTCGCTTAGAAAAAATCAGAAGGTAAGGAATCTCATGTGTTGGCTTCCCAGTGTTAACAGGACCCATTTATGTCTTTCTCTCTGCCAGAAGCAATGTGTGACTTCTACCCTCATGGTCAAAAATGACTTCAGTTGCTCCAGCTTTTCAATGTATGAGTCCAGTAGAATGAAGAAGCCACCGGGAGCAAGAAGAGGCTTCTTATTAACTGAGCCAAATTTCTTTAAGCATTTGTTGTTGATGTCCCAGACAATACTTTATATATATCTTATAGGCCATAACTTAGTTATATGCCACATAAAGTTGCAGAAGAGCCTGGGAAGTGTAGTCTTTTAGCTGAGTACCTTGAAATCCTGAATTAAAACCAGGGTTCTAATAGTATGGTACAAGGAGGGCTTGGCTATGAAGTGGTATCATTTGGCATAGCTTGTCTATGGAAGATAGGTTAATTGACATTCATACTGATGCTTCAATAAAGCATGCAGTTTGTTTATAAGAACCAAGATTGACTGTAGTTTGTGGCTGTCTTTGGTATCATTACTTATGGACTGAGAGGCTTTTCAGGCTTGCACTGCCTAGCAAGAGTAACAACCCATTGAGTTGTTTCCACCTTAGTCTCAGGCATGGGATATCCACATGTTAACAAATCTGTGAAGACAGTCCATGCTTATGTAATTAACTTATGTAAAGAAACTTTTAGATAAGAGACAATCATAATTTTGAAAATCAGAATGTTTTAATGATTAGTTAAATATATATCAAGTAAATTAATAACTCTTTCATTCTTAGAAAGCATTTTCCTTACTCTAGACCTAAAATTAAGACATAATATTAAGAACAAGAATTAGCAAGCTAGAGCATGCAGGCCAAATTCATCATGACCTTTCTTTTATAAATAAAGCTTTACTGAAACACAGCCACCCTCCAATGGGTTTGCATTATTGTCTCTGGCTGCTTTCACCCTATATTGGTAGAAATAAATAGTTGCTTTAGATATTCTCCAACCCATAAAACCTGAAATATATATTCTGGAGTTAAGAAAATGTTTGCTGACCTGGCATAAGAATAGCACAATATATAATGTACTAAATTTCCCTCATATTTAGAAGTTATAGCCCACAGAAATCTCCTGAAAGATTGTCTGTATACTAATGTTAATTAATTAGATAGCATATTAATCAGTTTTGACTCTGAATTATTCTTAGAGAAAGGCAAGTGCCTTCCTTTTACAAACCTTTCCTTTACTCCAGAGGTTCTCAAATGTGGGCAATCATGCCTATAGGGAACATTAAATAGTCTCTGAATTTGGGATTTCTAATGCCACACTGGGGGCTGGAAGGCAGCTGCCCTTGGCACTTAATGGGTAGAGGCCGGGTGCTGCTGAACACTGTGTAGTACGCAGAACTGCACTCGGCCACCAAAACCGAATCTGACCTAAATGTCCATAGCACCAAGGTGGAGAAAGTCTGCCTGGTCAGTGAGAACAGCCCAGGACTGGACAGGCCATTGTCACTAATCCAAAGGAAAATTGAAAGTGTTGGTGACACCCCCCGCCTTTTTTTTTTTTTTTTTGGTGGTGGAATCTTTGCTGTATTCCTTCATCTTTTTATTTTCTCTAAACAAAAACACAATTTTTACATGTATCAGAATCTCAGTTTTCCCATTAATCACTTCAAAGGGACTGACACAGTGTTTCCCACACAGGTGTCATGCACCAATATGCCAGCTCCCAACTTTTATTCAGAAGGGGAAAAGCATTCCAGAACCAAAAACCCTGTAGGAAGGATGTTTATTATATCACCATCCTGGACTTTCATTGTATATTTCCGAAGATTAATGGTACTGAAAAGGCTAGTGGTGAAAAACTTGAACCAGTTGAGGCAGCTGGTTGTAAGCAGAATTCTAGGGTGGATGGACTCAGTCAATAGAGAGAAGATCATGAGGAATCTTCTAAAGCAATGGTTCTCAACCTTCCTAATGCCACAGCCCTTTGATACAGTCCCTGTGGTTTGCGACCCACAGGTTGAGAACCACTGTTGTAAAGAGTATTTCATAGATGACTTATGATTCTCAGGGTGAGAAATAAAAAGATTCGTGAGTTTGGTAAATGAGTTAGAAGATTACCACATTAGACATAATTTAATAACTTTATTTGCACAAAGGGTTTTTAACCTCCTTTTTTTACATGATAAATCCTTTTGCTAGCCTTATATCTCTTCTCACAATAATGTTACTAAATACACAGAATGTATAGGGTTTTGAAGGAAATGAATTGTATTAAAGTAAAATCATCAAAACATAAAATAAGTATATTTTATGTGGTATATTAATGCAAGTAACCATTAACTAACACATTAAATAATAAAATTTAGTAGTAGGTCTAGTAATAACCTAACTTTAAAGTAGTAATGAATTGAACAATATTGCAAAACAGCTATACCAATCACTGTAATGTGATAGGAAAATATCTATCATTTTTGTTGGGGTCAAAGTCTGCTTGGGGTCAGAGACTGCTAATATTACCAGAGCTTGTTGTCTTCATTCAAATTGAGGAAAATGCTAAATTTCAGTGAAGTTAAACCTAAGGTATAAAGCATCACAGAGCCTTTAAAATGTAATGTCACTTGTGAATTTCTAAAAGTGAGGGTTGTAGGAGTTATCTGAACTTATTTGAATATAGAAACTTTTAATGTATTTCAAAATTATAATTCCACATGGCATGTGGGAAATTTCTGCCTTGAACTAGTGCTTTAGGCCTGGAAGCTTCTAATGTAATGATACAGTATTGCATTTATAATCATTTTTTTAAGCTAGCGTTTTCAAATCCAGTTCAGCTCCGTGATAACAGCTGTTGTTTTCTTTACTGATGTATTTCACTTTCAGATACAATTTTTTAAAGATTTCTTTGAACTTCATACTTTTTCTTAGCAAGTATCTCCATTTACATTCCCAGGATGAAAAGAAAAAAGAGTTTTCTCACACCTCTACACTTAGGAAATCTAGGCTGCCTGTGGCCCTTTGCCCTACACTGACTCCTGCACCAAGGACGTACAATCCCCTTATAATTAAGTAACGTCATTCGTTAAGAAACATCTGTTGTGATAAAAGGTAATTTTTGCCACAGGAACCGTGACACATTCATGTGCCAGTTGCCTAAATAGTTGCACAGATTTCAGTGAAAAGCAAGAGATAAGTGAGAAAGAAAGCAAAAATTGTCAGTCCATAAATTACTGATGCCCTGGGTCTACAGTAATTACGGCAAAGCTGAAGTTAACGGTCCCTGTGGTGAACTTCAGCAAACGTGATCTTTTAAGTTTATCAGCATATACACATATTGCTCCTCTCTCAGGAGTCATGGCCTCTTCTAAATGATTAAATATTTTGAAGGAGAGTGGGGAAGGACAAAGGGGGGGAATAATACAGAAACAGATTATATACATTAATTAGATTAATATTATATTTATTACTTTAAGATTATCTAGTAGAAGCTTTCCATGTATGTTTTGATTCATTGCAGTGATGCTTGCCATGATAATGACAGTGTATAGATGTAGAATATAGGCTGGGAACTAAATATTATCCTGTGAAAGCAAAGGGGTCTGTGTAAAATGAGACGAGAGACATACAAAATTATTTTTGAGCCATGAATTCAAATGATTGGTCATCATTCCTTTCATCCGCTCAATAATCTCATGAGGTAGGCATTCTTATTCTCTCTCATCCTACAGGTTAGTACAGGTGTTGTCAGTTAAAGTGTCCTTTTCAAGCTTCCTCTAGAGGAATTATACTTGCATGTCAGATAAAATTCTCCTGAAATAATATTAAGCAAAAAGAAAAATGAACAAAAAAAACCTGAAAGCATTTGTTCTGTTCTATTACACAAATATATATCAATACTTAAGGGGAAAAAAGATGGAAATGAAAAATTAAAAAAAAAGAAGTGATTATAGGTCATCCTTTTAATATTTAAAATTATATATGTATTATCTAAATTTTCTGTAATAGGCAGCTATACTTTTATGGGCAAGAAGAGACATTCTCATAAAATAAAGGAGAATGTATGCTTTTTTTTAACATGTAAGAACAAATAAATTGTTCTTAAATGTCAGGGTTCAAAATTGATTTTCATCAGTACTATGGTCTTTAAAATACTTTTGGTGAGATGCAGGAAAAAAGAACATAGACAACTACTCTCAGCTGCATTATTTCAAAAATATGTATAAGACAGTAGATGTGGTGGTGACAATTGAGAAAAAGAGATGAGAGGTGAAATCAGAAGCGTGTTGAACTCCCTTCCCCCTCTCCTGCCAAGATGGGAGAGCTTTTATGTAAAATTTCAAGTGCTGTCCTTTACCCCTTTGTTAACTCATTCTGCGCATGAAGACAAACACTCTTGGATTCATCATTTAAAACCCTCCCTGCCCTTCTATTATAGCCGCCTCACACCTTGCCACCATGAACAGTAAATCATAAGCCATTTTTTGTTGTTATTGCTGAAGCACATCTCTCCATATTATCACTGAAGTATGAGTTGATGTATTTTTAAAAGGCGAATATGGCAGCATTTTGGATGAGTCCTCTTTTGTGTGTCTGCCTCATTCCTTTGTTGGAGTTACACATTTTCTGTGTGTGGGATTGAAGAATCATGGAAAATTGCCACTTGTGTGATAAATTACTGTTTTCACCCATCAAACATCGAAAATGCTCCGTACGAGCCCTGCACACCATTATGTTGTCCCATCTAGGACCCTTTGAAAGTCAGCAGGGTGCATCTGGCTGAAATTCAGTCAGGCGATTAAATTTATTCAAGCTTGGTGAATTTGAGAGCTTTCAAAAGGAGAGTAGCTGAAGGGATGAGATTATCCTCCTGACAGGGCTCTGGAAAGGTGTCTGACACCTGACGGCTCCTAGCGAGCCAGGGTACCTGTTCCCATTGATTTGCAACAAAGTCTTTCTCAATAAGTATTTCCACTTAACATTTCCTCTCAGGGAACTTGTGCCATTGAAGATATTTACGAGTTGCTTTCAGCTTAAAAATAAATCACCTCTAATTCCTCTAAGCGAAATCAATCAAAAACCTGTAAAAAATGGACTGGTTGTTTGGTCGATTCTGGCAGAAAAGTAAACAGCACTTCAGCTTTTCTCCGCCATTAAGGCCTAAATGGCCCAGAAAGTAAATCAATATTTCTAGTCAGCCTTCTGGCTATTGTTTAGCCAGTAGATATGGATTTGCTCTGCCTTACTGCACTCCTTCGGGACTAGCCTGTAATCCTCTGAGAGGAATAATAAGTTCGTTATCTAGTTCTGTTCTCTGTTGTGCATTTAAATGGACCACATCCATCGGCGACCCTTGTTAAAGTTAAGGATGAGGGCATCTTATTCAACTCCCTGTATAGTGGAACACTTCCAACGGAGTGGGGGAAGAAATTACAATTCAGATTTCTACTGGTTGCCAAAGGGCTTAAAAACCGAAGAGTGAGTGAGTGTGAGAGTGTGTACGGGGGGCAGTTAGGTAGTAATTTGAGTGTGAGACAGCATTAATACTGCACGACAGGCGAGGCGACTTGCCCACTTCTGTGTAAACTATCATACACGCATAAGACCATATGCTATAGAATCTCTCATTATTCCTACTAATTCTTCTCACAGATTTTCATTTAAATACTCTTGTGATTCTGAACAGCGACTCAGAACTTTACATTTCTGATGTTGCAAACCAAAAGGCAACCTCTGCCTGATCTGTCTCAGCACATGGAAAATCTCAGATACTTTTATTAATCTTGCTTTAAAAACTTACAATACTAGCTTGATAGTAAAGTTTGGGAGAGTTTTTGAAAAAAATCTTGGGGAAAAGATCCTTCCTTAGAGAAGCAAATTTCCACTTTCTGCTTCAACTTGATAAACTGAAATTCTCCTTTTAAGCATCATCCATGTTTCCTGGCTTAATATGAAGATGTGATAATGCACGAATAATTTATTTTTGAGATATTTTACACTTAATTCTTATATCATTGTATAGCTTCTTGACAAGAGCCACAAAAAAAAGATGAATAATGACCATTTGAAACTTTCAAATGTAGGTATTTCTAGTGCACAAGACAGTTCAACAACAACAATAATAACAAAAACCCAAAAAACAAAAACAACAAAACAGAAGCAACAATGCATACAAAGATCACAGGTGTGCCATTATGTTTTGATCTTTATTTCATTTAGAGTGAAATATGTATGCAAACGACACTCATTCAATAAAGAAAGTTTATTAGTGACTAATAGCAATCTAGAGTAGGGAAATTCCTTTGTTCTGTAAAAAGATGTTTTTGCTGGTCCTTTCTTCAAAGGAAGGCAAGAGTAGAAGTGAAATCAAGGACATGTTAGTTCAAGTACATACAGGTAATGCCATGAAGAAAGTTTGTTTTTCAGAGCATATTTAATTATTTGGAAATCTGTTATGGGGGAAAACTAAATTAAAGAAAAACCAACATAAAATTAGTATGTATTCAGTTAAAAACATTCATTATCTATACTTGCTGGAGGTGATTTGGGATTAAAATTATTAGTAATTAAAAACACATTAAATTCACTTTTAAGCACGCAGTTACAATTTTGCATGAAAATATTTAATTTTATCAATTTTGATTTTTGTTGTACTTTGAATGAGTTTATGGTGAGAATCTGACTGTGCTAGAGCTTGCTTTTTGCAAGCCAAGACAACTTTGTCTTCTAACCACCTCTCATGGTCATACATGAGGACTGAGGTCCCTTTGTTGTTGGTTTTTTTTTTTTTTTTAGACAGAGTCTCACTATGTTGCCCTTGGTACAGTGTGGTGACGTCATAGTCCACAGCAACCTTAGACTGTTGGGCATAAGCAATTCTCTTGCCTCGGTCTCCCAAGTAGTCTCCCAAGTAGGGACTACAGGTGCCTGCCACAATGCCTAGCTACTTTTTGGTTGCAGCTGTCATTGTTGTTGAGCTGGCCTGGGCCGGGTTCAAACCCTCCAGCCTCAGTGTATGTGGCCATTGCCCTACCCACTGAGCTATGGGTACCACCAAGGACTGAGGTTCTTAAGAGGATAAAAGAGGGTAATTTTAAAGATGATGGAAAAGTAATTTTCTCTATCTTTCAGATATGATACATTAATTAACATTTGATTTAATGCTTTTATTTCTTTAGTTATATGTGTGTGTACATATGTATACATATATATATATACACTCAGCTTTAAAGATTAAAAGATCAAATTCATCTTTAGGATAAGAATATTCTTATTCTAGAATTGGGTTGGAAAGATATACTATTGAGAGATTACTGATTATATAAAATATGAATCAGACATAACTAATGGAATTTATTTGCAAAATTGAGTTGATTTTAATCTTTGATCATAGTTTAATATTTCTATTAAAATAAAGTTTTACTTAAATTATTTAAAATTTACATAAGAGTTATGACTCTCTGTACATTTGTAATATAAATTCACGAGTTTCTCAAAAGTAAATTGTCTATATATCCTGGCAGCACCAAAGAGTACCTGACATATTTTGCTTGTCAAGAAACATTTAGTACTGGCTGATTTCAAATTTTAAATACATTCTCTGTTTTTTTTTTATTTGCTTTATTTTTATTTCGATATCTGAAAAACACTAATGTACATATGGGTTTGACAATTAAGAACATGAACTCCTCCTAGAATCAACGCTACATATCTCATTGCTGAATATTGGCCACCTTTGATGTACACCCCTAGGAAGTGATGTACCAATGCCAGGGCCTAATCCACTCTTCAAATCAAGTTTGAAACCTTATCTCTGGAATGACTATCAGAGCTCTATCATTGTGTATAACCTTGATGGAAATATCTTCCATTCAATATTTCCTTTATCTTCAGGCAAATAAAAAAGTTATTGGGGGAAGGCATATTACGTGTATAGGAAGGGTTTTTCCTATACAGTTACTGGTTAAAAATTCCCTCACAGATAGTGCCATGTGAACTGGTGTATTGTCATGATATAAAAGCTATCAATTATCAGCAAAAAGTTCAGGTCATTTTCATTTAACTTTTTCACATAGCCTTTTCAGCTGTTTCAAGTTTCCAAATAGTAAACTTGTTTAACCATTTTGTACAAATGGCACAAATTTATAAAGAACAATCCCTCTGATACCAAAAAGATTGACAACATCATTTTGATTCTTGATTTGGATTGACAGAAATTTTTTGGTCACGGAGAACTGGCTGACTTTCATCGTGCACCTGATGCCTTGTTTCTGGGTCATGTCGGTACACACGTTTTTCATCACTAGTTATAACATGACCCAAAACACTGCCATGCCTCTTCAAAAGTTCTTGGCAAGCTTTGACTCTCCTTCATGTTTTTTTCATTGGTGAGCTTCTTTAGGACCACTTTTCTTCATACCTGTCTCACACCAAGATTTTCAGTTAAGATTTCTGCACTGTTTCTCTCTCCATGTTCACTTGGTATTCTATCCTTGTCACAGTCAGCCAATGTTTTAGACATACAATTTGATGAAAGTTTGCAGTGTTTTCATCAGTTCTGCTCTTTATTGGACGTCCTGACTGCTCTTTATCAGTAATGCATTCTCTCCCCTCAGGACAATGTTTAATCCATTTGTATCACTTTCTTTTCTTTCTTCATGGAATTACCTATATAAACGTGGACTAACATGTCCCTGATTTCACTTCTACTCTTGCCAAGTTCAATAAGAAATTTAAAGTTTGTTCATTGCTCCAATTCAAGTCCAAACACAAAAACTGGACAAAAAGGAGTAGAGAATGGTTGACGATAAATGATGTTGGCCAAATTCTATTGGAAATTCTAAATCTCATGGCCCTAACACACAATTACAACTGACATAATAAGAATCTAAGGATATTTGATCAACTAACTAGAAGACATTTATTTTATACACCAAAATAATTTTGTGGCAAGAATTTCTCTGGTATACTTCTATTTAGGAGATAAAACATCTACAAAAATAGTTCTACCCCAGGTCAAAAGTATTTTAAGAAAAAGCATGGCCAATGATGACTGAGGTATAAAACCGGCCTATTTTTGTAGAGCCTGTGTGTGTACAATAGAGTTGATGACAGAGAACACCAACTTTGAACTGAGAATAGCCACAATATCTTTTCCTCAAAACAGAAATCCATGCTTTTCATTTGTAAATCATACTATAAAAATGCATACGATTTATATTATACTTTCAGTGTTATTACTACAAATTGTTTAGAAATTCATTTTCTTTCTGGTTACATAATTATTTTAATAATCTGTCTATCTATCTATCTATCTATCTCCTGATTTTTCACCTTGCCTACGAAGCATAAGTATTTAGTACCTGAACTTTAAAAGTTTGCCAAGTTTGCCAACCCCTATTCCTCACACTTATCTCTCAGGATCGTAAAATATTTCCATTGCTGATTTAGAAGAAATATATATCTAACATCGTTGGCCCTAATCTGTTCTCCTTTCCTCTCACCATTTATTTAACTATCTTAGGGTCCAGCATTGCTTGTGGAACAATCAAGGATAATGTTTTTTATAGTATCTAATGATTTTTTTGTTTCTAAGTAAGGACAAGAAACTCTGTGCCTACTATTTGGTTCTAGAAAACCTGTAGACAAATTCTCTGAACTGGCTTTTTACATGGATAACATGAAGATTGTGTAAACCATCTCATAGCCACATAACTAAGAACAGTATAAGTCTGATGACAGAGGCCAAAATGAAGAGGTGACTGTAGACAAGCTGTATGGTAAGTTTAAAATAAAAGAAAAATAAAAAGGAAGCACTTGTAAGTTCAGTTCATATCTCTTTTATCTTAAATAGGAAAAAAATTATCCCTTTTTCATTTAATTCATAGTAGTATCTAGAAATCATTGCTGAAAAAGATCAATTAGGTCATTTAATTCCTTTCTAAGGCTCCAGTTTTCTCATTCAGCATATTAACTTTGGCCTGTCCAAATTTAAGTGACTGAAGAGATGGGTTTCCACAACTTAACTTGGGAGATATTTCTAAATCAAATTCATCTGTACCAAAGCATCATTAAAAACCTTGCTATTAGAGTTATACTAAATTGTTCTCTGCTTAATTGCATCTCATTTGTCCTTTTTTCCTCTTGGCTACCCAAAGCAATTTTTTTTTTCTTTGACTAGATTTATTTTAGACCAGCTCATCCATATATATTATTGATAAAGAATACATCATTAATGGTTTCTGTTTATTATACATGTCATTGCTTAAATATTTGTCTTCCTTTGCTTTGAAGCTACAGTGGATAGAAGATCCTTTGTAATAAAAATTAGCACATTTCATAGCAAGTTGTCTTAAATTGAGCGAGGGTTCAACATGTCGAACACGAATGCCCATATAAGTTGCTATTATATCTGTACTTTCTTCCTGCTGTCCTTTTCCCCATCGATGCTCATATTTTTATTTTCTGAAACCTCAATCACATTAAGCTTTTCTTTTTCTGCAATAAAGCATGGCTCTTGGGCTCCTCTTTGATTAAGCCTAACTCAAGACATTCTGAGGATGTTTGGTTCATCAGCACATTGTTCTCTTCTTCCTGACCAATTGATGAATATCCTGTAACACAATCTTGAATCCAAAAATGAGCTGATTTAAAAAAAAATGAGCTGATTAGAGAAGTATTAAGAAAATCCATATATATGACTAAGTCAATCCATCAGTGTTTGGTTCAGTAGGGTCAACATTTTCTGTATGTAAAAAATACCACTGCCAGGAGATAGTAATGAACTAAGACCTCTAAGAGTGTTGCAACAGGAACTGAGGACAAGGAAACATTTGCTATTAGAGCAAATAGACTCCTAATCAACATATTATCGATCATGTTTGTCAAGGTCATTTGTGCTTTAAAAAATGATCCTACAGTAAGACTTTAATAGGAAAAGCAGACTAATTTGATTTAAAGAGTAAATGCTATTAATTATGAAAGACAGTCAATAAAAAGCTTGTTCTTCCAAACATACAGGCAAATCTTCCAGCGCCTTTGATTTATGGTAATGAACACAATGATGAAATACTTTCACTAATATCTCTTACTCCCATTCTACTTTTTGCTGCTTTTCTTGTTTACACATTAGAAAATACTTAAACTTTCCAATTCAAATGCAATTTTGGCAGAAAATATTTCTTCATTAATTTTATTACTATATTTTTAAGTTAATAAATATATTATGTATTATTTTGACATTTTCCAGGAAAAACATAAAAAGAAAAATATATATTTTTTGAAATTAAAGATGTTGGTAAAAATTTTAAAGTATCTTCTTTTTAAATTGATATTCAATTGTATCATATAATGATGAAATTCAAACAGGCATTTAGCATGTTGAAATCCAGATATGTAAAATATTCAAGAGAATTACCACATCTAAGTAGTATCTTACCGTATGTACAAAATAAATGAAAATATCTAGCATGCAATACTCTATATTCTGGCATAGTAGAGCTATTAAAAATTATTTTTAGGTTTCATTAACTTTTTTTCACACTATTTTATTGGAAAGAAACTAGATATATAACTTTTCACTGATAATAAACTCAATAAATTCAGGATAAATGAAATCCTTGAACATCTATATGTAACCTGTTGAATTACCAGTCTCTCCAAGAGAAAGAGTAAATGTTTTTTTCCCCTAAAAATGATTTTATTATAAGCAATGCAAGCTACTCAATATCTCACTTCAATAAGATAAAATTTCTTGGTTATAAAATATGCATTTAAAGAGCTGCCTTCAATATAAGTTTCCCCACTGTGAGTCACCAATATAAGACTTGAAGTTTATTCTCCTGGACTGTAATTATATGACTTTGTCACTTTAGAATGGTCAAGCAGGTTAACCTTGTGTGTCTCTTAGGATGAGATTTCCTTCTCTTTATGAAAAAAATAAGTTTATTAGCTAGGAAGTAATATGTTTTTGAACAGAATACCTAAGTGTGAATGAATGAACAACATCTGTCACCTGGGAAATCCCCAAATAATTTTTTCTTCATTTTACTGAAGAGTGATTTATTTGAAAAACCAATTAATGTCAAGGTGAAAAATAAAAATCTTATAAGTAAACAAGGGGCACAGAAATATAACTGTTCGTATGGTGATTAAATTATAATAACCTTACATGGAACTACTATGTTTGGCCTCTTAATTATTAAAAATAATCTTTTTTTATAAAAAGAAAGCCACTCTGGATTACCAGCAGGAAGCCCATTAATTTATTTGAATTCCAAGGCACTGTTTGTGAAACCTTACATGTTGTGATTTGATGTAAAGATGATTCTCGGGGTCATTGCAAAGCAGGAATGTCCTCTACCCACTTCATGTAGCCACAGACCATGAGGCTGTCAGGAGCTTGCATGTACTGATGGGGTTTCTTCAATAAGCATACTCTCCAACATCGATGCCATGTAGGTCAAAGCAGACAGTATATTCAAACAGAATCAGTGTTTTATTTTTAAAATGCTATAAGCATTATGTTTTAAAGTGCTCTGGCTACATTTCCCGCCAGGATGACAATACGCTCCAACTCACACCCTGTTCTGTAATAGCTATGGCTGTCATGCTATGACTATCGACTGAGCGTACAGAGTATAAAACTAAAGACCAGAGACAGAAAGAACACATAAAGGCCTTCCTCCGAATAAAAGTGGCAGAATATGTTGCTGTGTTTTCTATATTTTCTTGATTCAGAGGAGGGAGAATTCTTAAATTTGAGCTAAGTTGTATACTAATTCATTTGTCTCTTTCTCTCTCTCTCTCTCTTTTTTTTCTATTTTTTTTTTTTTTGGAGATGAAGTCTCACTCTGTCACTCAGGCTGGATACCGTAGCATCGGCCTAGGTCACAGCAGCCTCAAATTCCTGGGCTCTAGCGATCCTCCTGTCTCAGCCTCCCATGTAGCTGGGCCTTATAGGCACCCACTGCAACACCTGGGTAATTGATGGGGTCTCACTCCCACTCAGGCTGGTAACTCCTGAGCTAATACCACCTCTTCAGACTTCCAGAGAGTTAGAATTACAGGCATGAGCCACCACACACAAACTTTTCCATGTTTTAATTATAAAAATTATATTATATAGAAATACTGAAGGGATAAAACATTCTGGTCAAGAAAATTTTCAAGATTTCTAGAAGTGTGTGTGTGTGTGTGTGTGTGTGTGTGTGTGTGTGTGAGAGAGAGAGAGAGATATCCTTTTCCAAGACATTGGGGGAGAAGGATATTGTTGTAAGAGTTATTTTTTTTTTTTTGAGATAGCGCCTTAAGCTGTCACCCTAGAGAGAGTGCCATGGCATCACAGCTCACAGCAACCTCCAATTCCTGGGCTCCAGCAAGTCTCCTGCCTCTGCCTCCCAAGTAGCTGGGAATACAGGCACCCACCACAACGCCTGGCCATTTTTTGGTTGCAGCCGTCATTGTTGTTTGGCGGGTCCTGGCTGGATTCGAACCCGTCAGCTCAGGTGCCTTAGCCCGTTAAGCCACAGGCGCTGAGCCTGCTGTAAGAGTTACTATATATTTTTTTGCAATTTGATATAGATATGCCATGATTTAAACTTTCTTGATGACAGAAGATTAAATTCTTAGCATTAACAGTTGTGCTATACTATAGGACGAGCGAAAGCTACACATGTCAGTTTTATTGGTCCAGAACTGGACAGAGAACAAGACGGAGCTGTGAAAGTCTGCTGTTCTCTCAGACCGTTGAATCCTTGGGTCCTATTTTCAACGTGTAGGCTATTAAAGGAGGATAGAAGTACCAGTGCATATTTTGCACTTTTTCTCCTTTCCATAATCCAGTCACTAGAAATATTTTGCGAGTGAATCTTCTGGTTCTATTTCAGCAGGTTGGCTCTTTTTATCTTTCCTTTTTTTCGGGTGGTGAAGATGACCTCTGACAAGATCTAGAACTACTGTGTCCTTCCAGTGGCAAAGCTGTTTCACTGTAGCATCTCTTTAGCGCTGCAGAGTCTCTTCAGCACATCCCTCATGACCTCTGACCTGCATGATTACTGCTAGGATCCAGTGGATCCTTTTGGCCACATATTCTCCCTTTTGATAATGTATGTTTCACTTGACATGGTTTTGTTTTGTTTCGGGTTGTTTTTCTTATGTTACTAGCTTTCCTGTAAACAAAGTGGCTTTTTCTCATCAGCTAATTAGAGCATTCATTGTACAGATGCTTTCTTATATCAGGTGCAATGTTGAGTCTTCTGTTTCTTTCCAATAAATTACTCATTCCTGGTTGCTCAACAATTCAGCTTTTCAGTAAAAGCCCCTATTTTGGTGTTTATGTTCTTTCAAAATGAATGAGAGGGCAAGAAGTTTGATTTCTGATGGCCAAAATTTTAATTTCTGAACACTCAGAAGATATAAATATTGGAGTCACTTCAAAGAATGCTTTACCCGTTGGAGAAAATGACAACATAGGCACCATAAATGTTCACCTATTGCAACTACCTAAATATCTACTTTGATCTCATCCTCTTGAATGATTTTGATCAATGATAATGGCCAGTTGAAAAGATTAAAGATGGGAAAAAAGGAGAAATGCCAAGTTTTATAGTATCCATTGTGAAACATTATACTAAACCACATTTACCAATAAATAAATGGTCTCTTATGTTTCCTGGACCTAAGGCCTTGAAAATGTCCTTGTGCATTCAAAATGAAAAGTAGGAAAATTCTCATTTGTATATGCTATTTAAGGCATAATCTGTTCAAAAGGCTGAACAAATGACAATCAATACTTTGAGTACAAATTCACATTAGGATTTTGACAAATTCACACTAAAGTGTTGAAAAGGAATCGTGAAGTAAAGCCATAAAATTCAACTTTTATAAAAAAGAAAACTGGCACGTGAGAAGGCAAAATCTTGGACTCTGTTTTTATTATCATTTTGCTCTTCTCAAATGAGCAAATCATCTACAAAAGTAAAAGATTTAGTAGTATTTTCACACTGATGAGCTAGAACAAGCATATAGCCAGAATAGAGATTAGGAACACATCATGGGAATGGAACCAGAGTGAACAGTTGTTGGCATTTGTTATCTGGAGTCATCTATGAAGTAACGTGAGCTCAAGATGCTAGCACATGGTCTGTGACTGAGAAAAAAGCAGGGATAAGGGTGAGGCAGGGTATTAGGCTGCAGAAGTCACGATTTGGAAAGTGATTAAGGTTTTCAATTTGGTTTTCAGTGGTGTGTCCAGTCCAACTCTAGGGAAGAAGATCTAGGAGCTGCTTGATTGCAACCTCAGCAAGTCATCTTGAGAGGAGTTGTGAGCGCAAATCATGCAGATCTGGATGTCTTACATTTATTCCTGGTAGACATGAAAGAAATGTATGGGGAAATTAGTAAGATATTTGGAATTGAGAGATATAAGTTTGAGAGTTTGTGCTGTAACTTACAAAGCCTATAACTCTGAGTTTGTTTTTTTAACTTACTGAACAAATATTAATATTAACACCACACTACCCCTATAGACTAAGAGTGGTCTAAAGGTAGTGAAAATATATTGAGAATATAGTGTAAAGTACTTTAGTATATAAAATAATATGTTAGCTTCTCTTATTATAAGTAAATGATAACAATTAAATATCCACAAATTGTTGGGATAAGGATCTATTTATGGGGAAAAGAAGAATTTACCATCTTTATCTGAGTTTAGTTCTTCAATAATTAATAGCTCTGTTTAGTGCCCTAAAACCTAAATATTAATTAGATAGAAGTATTAAATTTTTTGGATATTAATTAAATTCAGAAAAGTCTTTTTATAATCACATTTAAGATTACTCATAGTACCTCTAATTCTGAAAAAAAAATTAAAAGATATCTACAATACAAAAACCTTCAAGTAATTCTAGCTCTAAGGTTTGAGGGGAAAAGGAGTGAATTGATTGCCATGAACAATGGCCATCTTATATATTTACTTCCATAAAGAAGTAAGCTTTGATTTTGGCCCAAGATAAAAGAAAACTTCAAGTGGATATTGCTTTAATTGAGACAGACTATGGGATGACATCCAAATTATGTGTTTCTAGAATGGCAAAGAAAATCTACTTCAACAGGGTTTTCTTTGAAAAAGTCATTTCTCTTGAAGTTCTCAAAAAGAGACAGAATAGGGAGCAGACTATTCTGAAGCCTTTGAATCTAACAAAATGAAAGATTTTTTTAAACAATCTTCATACAGTGCCAGATTTTTTGCCTTTTGATAGGAGACATACATGAAGGACAATACTAACAAAACTTTAAAATTATTATAAAACCCCCCATGAATTTTTATAAGAAAAATAGAATTTATTGTTTATATATTTCAAGTAAGTTACAGACTATCACAATCACAGAAAGCATGTGTACACTAAAGTGTGTGTAAAAATAGTTTCTAAAAGTCCATTTCAATGCACTCTATAAAGCTCTACAATTAAACTGCAAATCAAAGAGGAAAACACCCTGTTGGTCTCCCTTAGAGTTTGCACCATGATTCTCCTTCCTTTTGACTCTCAGTAATGCCAAACATAATGCATGTTCAGTAAATAGTCAGAATAAACCACAGACTTCCTTGCATTATGTTTAATAATTTGTGACTCTTACAGAAGTTAAGTAGTGATTCCTCAGAGAAATCACCCAACTAATCCAATAAAAATTTGAGTATTTCAGACCTCTTCTTCTGTTTCTACACTAGCCAAGAACAAGCATATACTCTGGCATTTGGACAAATACTAGTGCCTCTACAGAAAGCACCATATTCTCCAGAGATCTGGCAAGTAACAGATTTCATCTTGCCAGTGTAGAAATAGCATTAGAGCAAGACTAATTGCTGGAAAGCCTGTTCAGAAAGATTTGTCATTCAGGATGGTAAAAATAATCCCACTTTTCAGAGTACATTCAAACTTTTTAAAAAATTTTCCAGTATTTAATGGAGATCAAAACATTTCCACTTCCACAAGTGAATGCGTTTTATGTAATATAGCTATTTCCTTTGATTTGAGTTCAAGCAGGGAAGCTAAAATAAAAAAAAAAAAATCTGTCTAGACGTACCATGTTTGTTCTTTGTGTAATATGAAATTTATTAAGCCTGAGATGTGGCTTAAGGAAGTGTTTATATGTTCCATAAATACCTCATTGAAAAGTAAAAATGCTAAGAGGGAGAGACCTCTAAGACATACCTTTAAAATGCAGTAGAGTTTAAGCAAGTTAGACTCAGGAAAGGAGCCAGAGATTGATATTCAAAGAATCTACCAAACTATCTTCCTGTGATTCCTAGCTGGGTTTCTCTTCCTGCCTTCAGAAATTACCACCAGATTCATTCACGTATAGCAGCAGCTAGCACCTCTCATGCCCTCATTAATGCGATTCTCCAGGTGATATCACTAATGAAATCCAGAGTCTCTGATTATTTAACTTTTGGTTCAGGCCTCCACTTTTTAAAATGATATTCTCTCCTTGGGTTACAATCATATACCAAAATGGTTTCCATCGTGCAGATCAACTTGCCTACCATAGTTCTCTCGAAACAAAGTCTAATTTAAGCCAATTTCTTTGCTGAAAGCATCTAGTTTTCTCCTTTATCATCTCAAGAGCCTGAGAAAACATATCTGTGATTTCTAACACAAGACAGCCTACACAACCACAGCAAATAAAGGAGAAACACGTTGTGATGTTAAGCCATGTGCACTGCTTGGCATTCATTCAGTTCACTGTAGCTGAAAAAATAACTGTGGGGCTCCATATCCCATTAACACTGTGCTAATTATTGTCATTGTCTCATCAGTGGTTTGTTTATGACAGCCCTGGCTGACAGGAATAGTGGGATGTTCTGTCAAGGACATCACCTGATGAGATTTTATTGGCAAATGATCTTTCTTTCCTTTACTCAACTATGTTAGTGAAATCATTACTTCATTAACTCCAACCATAATCACTTGCCATAGGCCAGTTTTTAAATGTTTCAAATAATTGGCACAATAGACTCTTTCTAGGATTATGGTGAAACAATCCACCCTCTAAAAAACAAAAAAGAGCCCCTCAATCTTTCTCAGCTCAAAAGAATTTCACTCAATGGCAGTCATATGGGAAAGGGAAACAGGACTTTGTATTCTCTTACGTATGACACCTGGGAATGAAGAGTGCTTCCATGGAGCTGGGCGGGAGAAACTATATCAGGAAAAACAAAACACACACACAATCTGTTAAACTAATCTGAATCATAATATGAAACCTGTTTTCTCTTCAATTATACCTAATGGGAGAGTACCGGGGCTACAGATTCTCTCTCTTTCCAGATATACACACACTATATACATGCAAATAGATATAGATATAAATGAATTTAGATAGATCCATTTTATCCCATATATGATATTTAAAGCTTACTTTTTTAAAAGACAGTACCATTATTACTATTAAAATTATTTTATTACAGATTAGCTATTTCTATAAGTGAAAATATTGCAAGCTAACTAAAATTGTTTACAATTTCAAGTTCACAAAGTAGTTCTATTTTAATGGTAAAAAGATACTCCTCACCACATCACTGACTAATTTTAATTCCAGGAACATATTTTCTTATTGGCATTATTTTTGCTTTTGTCCTTATTGACTGCTAATAAAATTCTCTGATACCTGAGGAGGGCTCCTAACTATAATTTAATGATTGCCTGTTTTTAAGGATTGGGTTTCCTCATCTATTGGAGTTGAAATTTCTTCTCCATTTAACTTACAATACTGTGAGAATATAAAATTTTTGACTATGATAGTTTGCAAAAATAGTTATCAGAATGTGAGAGATGATTATCCATGGCATAGCCCTGGGCTAGGAAGAAACAGCTAAGACAGAGGGCTCATTTCCCTGCATCATGTTGGTAAGCCAATGATGTCAGTTGTTTGACTAAATTATCAGTCATTGCTGTGAAGGAAGTGTCTTACCAGCATGGCTCATGTTTAAATCAGTAGATGTTAAATAAAGCAGACGACCCTCCGTAATGTGGGTGGGCCTCATCCAATCAGTTGAAGGCTTCAGAAAAGAGACAAAAGTCCCCCAAGAGGAATTCCGTTCTCCAGATTGAAACCTTAAAATTCTGCCTGAGTTTCCAGCTTTTTGGACTATAGACTGCAACGTGAACTCTTATAGGAATTTCTAGCAAGCTGTCTTCCCCTGCAGTTTCCGGACCTCATGTCAGCCTCACAACAGCATGAGCCAATTCCTTAAAATAAATCTCTCTCTTTCTCTCTCTCTGCATACATACACACACAGACACACACATTCTCGCTCTCTCATCCTATTGGTTCTGCTTCTCTGGAGAATCCTGACTAATACAGTAAGTGTTTGTTGGAAGAAATTATACACATTTACATACCCTTCCCTTACATTGAATGTGGACTCTCTTCTTTAATAAAAAATAAACAAATAAATAAAAGGACTGGACATTTTAGAGCGAGGTCTTCTCTCCCATGTGTGAGAATGTTTTCTGCTCCCAGAGAGCAGTAACATTCTGCCAGTAGCTACCACCTCCCCCTTCCTCTAGCTTTTGCAGGCATGAGAGTAATTAACCCTCATGCTTACTTGAGTTTAGTTTGGCTTCGGCACAGCATGCTTTCCCTAGCAAACCATAATTGATTCTGAATAATTGATCAGCAATGAACATTCAATTTTCTTTATCTTCTCTTCCTCTCATTCTCCTATGATATATGTTTTCTTTGGGGAACCATTTTCCATTTTAAAAAAAAGGCCCCAAATGCAAGGCCTTTTAGTGATCAAATCAATTTATGCTGCTTTTTGCCAATTCACATCAACTCCAATGTAACTCCTTTGGAGAACTCTTAGGGAACTCTAATTAGTGTCCTGTTGTATCCATTAGGTTTCAATCCGGAAGTAAACTTTTTATGTAAAGACTTCGGGAACTATTTAATACGACTGCTTTTCCACTTATCTAACTACCACATTGACTGGCTTTTTTCAAATGCCTTTTGATGAGAACTATTACTGAACTCACTAAGCTCTAAGTGAGTCATGAAATCTGGCTGGACAAAGAAACCTAAAATCATAACCAGTGATACTCATCTAAACTTTGTTAATTCGCCCAATGATCGTGTCTTTCACATTTTTTTAATGTTAAAGTAAGACTATATTATAGTAGTACTCCATTTATCTAATTATTATAATTCTTTAGATACCAGAATAAATCTTCCTATCAAAACAGAAGTAAAATGTGTTTTTAATGAAAGTAGTTTTCAGAACATCTATGCATTTTATCATGTCAGAGAGAAGTGGGCCACTTTTCTGCCAAAGGCGTGCTTATATAAAATTAACCTGAATGTAGCAAGGTGAGGTATCTACTTCACCCTTAAAGTCAAAAGCTGACAGTAAAGAAAACTGACATGTGTTGGAAACTGGTGGATGCTGGTATTTTGAGAGGCCATGCACATATGTCCCAGATATCACCATTTAAGCTGTATGCAATGCTTTTCTTTCTCTTTCAACACCTGCAACAAAAAATGTTACTATTATCTTCTCTGTATTGAGTATCATGCTGTTTCATCTATACCTTTCCACTCTGCTGGGAGCCCAATGTGTAAAGGGACAAACCTACAAATAGAATTTTTCTCATTGTCAGTTTTACCCAACAGCAAATTAGCAAGCACACTCAGCTGCTTGCCTTGCTTGCTACAAATTACTCCTCAAAACAAATTATAACTCAGCCTTCAATTTAGTTCAGTTGTGTGAAATTCCTATTTACTATCACTGCGTGTCAGAAACTGAGCCTAATCACGAGAGTAGAACTGTAGCCTCATTTTGTCATACAACTCCCCAAGGTAGTGGTCTCCAGTCACTTTCTTCATCACCTCATCCTGCAGCTCCCTCCCCCCACTCAGTTCCTCCACTGCACCAGGACTGTTCTTTCTGCCCTGCTCTCCTTTTCTAGTCTCCTTCGCCAGAAAGTTTCTCGAATTGCACCCCCTGCTCACGTCTGGGAACCTATACCCCTTTTGTCTTTTCTGGCTGCTCCCTTTCCAGGTCCTCATTCACACCCTCTTCTCAGTCCAATCAGAGCACTTCGGTTCAGTGCTCTGGGTTCACATTCTCTCTCTGGATAATCTCTAGGTAACTCCATGGAGCTCCAAGGCTGAAAGCAACACAGAATTTGATCATTCTCTAGATTAATATATAAAGTCCCAAACTCCAAAAGATACTACATTTTACCTTAGTCCTTATATTGAAGGTGCCAAAGTTCAAATACTTGTTTTCCACATTTCAAATCTAATCAACCCCAAGTTTCTTGAAATGAATTATTTTGTACAGAGTCACACCTGTGCATAGCTAAGACATTATATGGAGAAGTAAATGAGGATAAAATTAGCCTATGTAGCCTTGTCAATATCTTTCAGTTGATATTTTTTGAAATAAATCCAGTGTAGTGTATGAACTATGGATTCTCAACAACTAGCATTGTAAATACAGATTTCACCATTTCATTAGATTTTACTTAATTTTATGACTTCTTTTTTTTTATATATTTTTTTTATAATTTTATTGAATCATAATTCTGTACATTGGTGCAATCATAGGGCATGATTCATATACATTCAGAAATGTTTTGATCGTACTGTTACAGTTAGCCTTCATGGCATTTTCTTGATCACTATATAAA
>CAUYON010047315.1:0-40748 GCA_963573935.1 Arctocebus calabarensis
GCTTTCCAGCATGACACAGAGCAGTGGTGGTCAAATCTGAGGGGCTCGGTACCCAATGTATTCAGCCCTACTATGAAGCTAATTTATAGCTTTCATATGAAGGCTATAACCCAATTATAGCACAATAATATGGGGAAAGGGGTAAGGGAAAGGAGGGGAGGGGGGGAAACGGGTAGAGAGAGGGTAAATGTTGGGATCACACTTATGGTGCATCTTAGAAGGGTACAGGTGAAACTTACTAAATGCAGAATATAAATGTTTTCATACAATAACCAAGAAAATCCCATGAAGGTTATGTTGAACAGTTGGATGAAAATATTTCAGACTGTATATGAAGCCAGCATATTGTACCCCATGATTGCACTAATATACACAGCTATGATTTAATAATAATAATAATAAATTGTCTCAAGGAAAAATAAAATGACAACTTTGGTAGGATGGAAAAAAAATCTAGGGGACTCAGAGTATCTTTACATGCTTAAAAATTACTGAGGACTTTAGAGAATTTTTGTTTATGTGGCTCATATCTATTAATATATGGCTAGGCACCTGTAGCTAAAGGGGTTAAGGTGCCAGCCACATACACCAGAGCTGGCGGGTTCGAATCCAGCCTGAGCCTGCCAAACAACAATGACAACTACAAACAAAAAATAGCCAGGTGTTGTGGCAGGCACCTGTAGTCCCAGGTAGTTGGGAGGCTGAGGCAAGAAAATCGCTTAAGCCCAGGAGTTGGAGGTTGCTGTGAGCTATGATGCCACAGCACTGTGCCCAGGGCAACATCTTGAGGCACTGTCTCAAAATAATAATAATATGTACCACATTTTTTAATTCTACAAACATTTATTTGTGAGGTCATTTAAACATCAAATATTAAAAGGGGGCCTAGTTTGGTAACTTATGCCTGTAATCCCAGTGCTTTGGGAACCCAAGGTGGGTGGATCACTTGGGTCCATGAGTTCAAAACCAGCCCGAGCAACATAGCAAAACCCCATATCTACAAAAATTAAAAACTGGAAAATTAGCCAGGCATGATGGTGCACTCCAATAGTCAGCTTGGGAGGCCGAGGCAGGAGGATTGCTTGAGCCCAGGAGTTAGAGGCTGCAGTGAGCTCTGATTGTAGCACTGCACTCCAGCCTAGGCAATAGATCAAGACCCTGTCTATAAAATAATAATAAATAAATAGACATAAAAAATAGTAAACGCATTACATCTACATCCTAACATAAACAACATATTTTTATGGTAAACAACTAAATTTTCCAAAACAAAAAATTTTAGTGAGAAGAATGGCACTGTTTGGCAAGTCTCCTTTGTGTCTGGCTTAGTAGATGATGGCAAGATTCTGTTTCTGTGTTCTGTCTGCTCTGATACATTGTTTGGTTGACAAATATGAAGAAAATCCAGCCTCGCACAGATATAAAATTGGATAAAGTGGGAGTATTTTAATAGCCATTTCGGATAATTCTCCTTTGATATGGCATTCAGATTCAAGAGGTGTAAATTCTCAAAAGGTAGTTGCAATGGAATACATGAAACTGTATCAAAGAGTTTTTCATATCGTTATATTAAAATCCCCTGGTCCGGCTCGGCGCCTGTGGCTCAACGAGCTAAGGCACCAGCCACGTACACATGAGCTGGTGGGTTCAAATCCAGCCCCAGGCCCACCAAACAACAATGACAGCTGCAACCAAAAAATGGCCGGGCGTTGTGGTGGGAGCCTGTAGTCCCAGCTACTTGGGAGGCAGAGGCAAGAGACTCGCTTGATCCCAGGAGTTGGAGGTTGCTGTGAGCTGTGATGTCATGGCAGTCTACCCAGGGTGAAAGCTTGAGGCTCTGTCTCAAAAAAATAAATAAATAAAAATAAAATCCCCTGTCTACCCACTACTTTAAGTAGATCTTTCATGCTTAAGTAGTTATGGAACATCGTATTTGGTCATTTGGAAAATATTGGTTTACTAAATTATGTAAACTTTCCAAATAACATATTTTATTTAGGATATTTAAAAAGACACACTCACTAATAACACTACCAATCTCATCAGAAACATGTTTACATACTAGAAAGCTGTCCAGCTCATGGTGGATCCTAATGTCCACTTGAAACTTCCTATAGCATCATCGCCAGCACCATCAGAATATTTTCCTTGAAGTTTCAGGCTCACTCCATTCATTTTCAAGAAAATGTCTACTAAAAACCAAATCTGAATAACAAAATTTTTTCTGTTAATTCTCACAAGTGAAAGAGCCAATATTAACAAGCTAAATAGTTGAATCTCCTAAAGATAACAAATAATATCTATGCCAGGCTCTGCACCTGTAGCACAGTGGTTATGGCGCCAGCCACATACACTGAGGCTGGTGGGTTCGAACCCACCCCGGGCTTGCTAAACAACAATGACAACCACAACAAAAATGATATCCAGGCATTGTCGTGGGCACCTGTAGTCCCAGCTGCTCAGGAGGCTGAGGCAAGAGAATCACTTAAGCCCAAGGGTTTGAAGTTGCTGTGAGCTATTACGCCACAGCACTCTACCGAGGGTGACATAATGAGACTCTGTCTCAAAAATAATGATAATTATAATATCTACGCCAACTCTCCAGTACCATAGAGTATTGGGACTGTCATGCATTTTTTTTTTTTTCGGTGAGGTAGTTGAATAAAAATGGGCAGTTAATCTTTCGTGTGCCTCCTAAATAAAAAGGAAAATAAGCAGTTATCATGAATTGACTTGCAGACAAAGTAGAAACTATTTGAATGGTTTTTTCTGGTAAACAGATGACATTTTCCAACCAGGCATATGCCATCCAATTTTGTCAATCACACTGTTGTGTTAAACAGCAGAACCTACAGGGGAAAATGATTGTTGTACACACTGAATTGCTTTCCATGGTCTCAGTTGAAATAATTAGTTTAAGAATCTTGGCTTTTTTAATGTTTGGAAATATCAAATAAAAATCGACATGAATGCAAAAAAAAATCATTATCACAAGTAACATGATGTTGATGAAAAAAGTGGCTAGTTCAGCTTGCAACTCAGTCACATGAGTGCTTTTGCTGGGGACTCTCATTGTACCTTAGTCTGTAGCAGAAGAGCCGCACACAGATTTCACCAGACTTTAAAGACTCTACTCAGGAAGTGGAGGCAGGAGGATTACTCAAGCCCTCATGCCCAGCTTGGGCAACACATTATAAAGTTGTCTCTAAAAAAGTAAATAAAAACAAAGACCTCACATACTCAAAGGTTGAGATTTACTAAAATTAATAATGTTCACAATTTCATCAATAACTTTTTTATTCCTGCAAGTACATGGTGGTGAAAAACATAATGGCTACTGGAGTGGTTGGTGGCATTGCCTTGATTTGTGCCCAGGAGCCAGCAGTTTTATATACCATAGCTTTTATTCTATCACTGCAAGTATCAACAGAATAGAAAAGGCAGGTGATATCTTAGTATTATCCCTAAAATAGTTTTAACTGTACAGACCCCTGGGACAGTCTTGGGGACACTTAGGGGTCCACAGACCATGCTTTGAGTGCTACTTGCCCAGATCAAGAATGATAGCTAGGACAACCAAATTCCCTGTGTGGAATTTTTAAACTAAGAAACTTGGAAACAAGATAGTAACAGGCGATCCTGAAAATAATACCACTCTTAGATCAGGGCAAACAGGGCCCCTGCTCTGGGCCCCATACCTCAGGAGGCCCACACTTCTTCTATGGTGTCTGGGCCTGCTGGGGCTAGCAGCGTCATCCAGATAGGCACCCCAAGACAACTAGGACTTGCATAGGCCCTCTTCCCTGTTTACCCCTTTGGTGCGTCCTCAGACTCTCTGTCCTACACAAGAGGTTGACCAGCTATCCTAGTTGCTCATGGGTGGCCATTGGTTCCAGGAGGGCAACTTGACAAATTAATTGTTTCTGCTAAATGGTTCAGTATTACTTCAGTGGACTTGTACAAGGTTAGACCACCAGAATGATATTGTCACACTTCTTTTGGTAATACTTATGTCAGTCACAACATGAATTCTGAAATCTAGGTTGCCAAGGCTCCACCCATTCTTGGGCTTAGACGGTGTGTGTGGCATGTGGACCCACGTATCAGCCCTCATCTGCCTGTGTTTAATCATAGTCCCATCTTCAAGTCTACAGCACCCTAGACTGGAGGTGCCTGTGCTCTCCCACCCCTGGCATCCCATCCCCTTTGCAGGGTCTGTGCCACATGTCACACAGTCCCCTGGGGCGGCTGGACCATCTTCTCCAAGGGCTTTAGACACCATTGTGACACATTGCCAGCAGGCCCTTCTAATTGATGTCCTCTCTTGACTCCAACTGACCTAGTGACATCATGTTCTTCCAGGTTGGTCTTAACCCATCCCAGACAAGGGACAGCCCTTCTCCCTCCCCCTGTATGTTTGTCATCCATCCTCCCTGCAGATGGCAACATGCAAAGATCAGAGTGAAGTCAGCATTGGAAGAAATCATATTCTCAGGTGCCTAGGAAGTCAAAAGAAGACTATACAATGTGTTGTTCAATGTCTGCCAGGAATTGCCAAAGGATGAATTGAATGTGACCATAATACAAAGGATTGCTCACACTTTTTGGTATACTCTGGTTATATACTCTGTATTTGTGGTCAACATAGACAAAAAAGCATAGTAAAAACCTTTGAGGGAGTCATTAAAAGCCAGTACTCATAGGCGGTCTGACACACGATACAGGGTTACGAGGAATGATGTAACCAGCCTTAACTGCATCAAATTAGGGAACTGCAGGGGCAAGAAGATTAGGTCGTTTCAATAAAAAAACACGCTTCTAAGAGCCATGGTATTGTATATAAAAATAGCATTGCTGCCTTTTTCTCAGACAGAAAATCAGGCACTGTGAATTTGACAATAAAGACCATTTAGAGGTGGCTGGTGGGCCTGAAGAGGAGGAGACAGCACCTGACAGTGTGAAGTATCTGCACAGGCCCCTAGTAGACAGTAAACAAACACACAAACACCTCGTCCCTACCCATTATTCCAAATCTTCGTTGGTAGATTACTATACTTCACATGGGCCCGTGAATTTGATAATGTATTTTAATAAGATTGATTGAGATATCCTTCATAGACCATAAAACGCATTGTTTCACAAGTGAATAATTCAGCGTGTGTTAGTTTATTCCCAGAGATGTACAACCAAGCTAACTCTCTAATTATAGAACATTTTCACTCTAAGTCCCGCATCTCTCACACTGGCTAAGTGTGGAAGTGTGAAGAAAGACGAGAAAAGAGAGAACATAGTATGTGTTAAGGGCAGTGACCGCTGGTCACCTCCATGAGTGGAGGGGTCTGGGATATCCCAAATCCAGACTCAGATTCACATCATTGCAGCTTCCCACTTTAGTTTTCCAGCTGCTGAGAACTGAACTGTGCTGATTTCAACCTAAACTCAGGATTATAAATGTAGAGAATGAAACCTCCTCTCCCAGAATGAAAACCTCCTCATCCCCTTAGTTGCTAACAGGAATATTCAATCATGCTATAGTTAAAAAATGAGAGCACCACCAGGGGTAGCTCATACTTGAAATCCCAGCTCTTTGGGAGGCCAGGGTAGGAGGATCATTTGAGCTCAGGAGATTGAGACCAGCTTGTGCAAGAGTGTGACTCTATCTCTACTAAAAATAGACAAATTAGCCAGGCCTTGTGGTGGGTACCATTAGTCCCACCTACTCAGGAGACTGAAACAGGAGTATCCCTTGAGCCCAGGACTTGGAGGTTGTTGTGAACTTGGCTAAGGCCATGGCACTCTAGCCTGAGTAACAGAGTGAGAGCGTCTAAAAAGATAAATAAATAAATAAGAACAAAGATGAGAGTGCCTTGGTCAATCCTGAGACAGCTCTCCCTCTCCTCTAACCTCAATGGCAGGCCTGTGTGCAAGACCGATTCATTCTCCAGCCTTCAGCAGCTTTGAGCACAGTGCAATGATCCTCAACATTAGCATCAACAGGCGAGCTTACAAAGAAATTTTAAGTTCAAGCCCCCATCCCAGAACCATTCCATCAGAATTTCTGAACTGGGTCCAGCATTTGGTACTTTTACTTTTTAAATTTTTTATAAAGCCAATTGAGTTTTTTTTATTGATATACAGCAATTGTACATACTTATGGGGTTCGGGTGATGTTTTGAGACACACACACAATGTACAGTGATCAAATCGGGGCATTTAGGATATTTATCACCTCAAACATTTATCATTTCTTTGTCCCAGGAACATTCTGAATCATCTCTTTTAGCTATTTTAAACTTGTTTGAGCTCATAAACCAATATCCCCAAATATGGTGATTTGACAGGCTGACCAAGAGGAGAAGCCCTGGGGTCTCTCTGAGCCATCTGCTGTCCTGCCACTGTCTCTTAATTCTCTGTCTCCCCCAAAGCACAACCATCATTGGTGTTTTTACGAGGGTGTTTCTAACATGCAGCCAAGGTTGAGAACTGATGATTAAATTCTTCGTGTAAATCCCGCCTTCCTTGTCCCTGGCCTTTGGTGCTTAATGGAGGGAGGGTCTCCTTTTACATTTGCACCTGGACCTTTGACAAGGAGTTTCATGAGGCCTAATTATTCCCAGGATATAACATGGCAAAAGTGTCGAATAATTAATACACATAATTATAATTTAGTGATATATTTTGTGGGTCAATCATTCAACAAACATTGATGGCATGTTTATTAGATGCTTAGACATTTAGAATGTGACAGCAAACAGAACAGACAAAAATTACTACCTTCATGGAGCTTACATTCTAGTGGGGGAAAATAATTAGTAAAATGTATACCATGTTAGATGATGATAATTACTAATTTCTTTTTTCATGACAGTCATGGAAAGGCATGCTGAGGAATCAGCACTTTATTATCTTCAGGAAAAAAGGGAACCATCAAGGGGCTTCAAGCAAGAGAGTGACATGACCAGAAGGTTTGGGAAGAGTAATAGGAGAGTTCCTCTGGCCTCTATTGGAGGCTCATATGGATCACCTGGATATGACCTTGAATGTCCTTCATAGGCTCTGCGCAGGGTTGTTCAAAGCATGCATGACTGCTAAGAATACTTTGCAGGCTGGGCATGGTGGCTCAAGCCTGTAATCCTAGCACTCCAGGAGGCTGAGGCAGGTGGATTGCTTGAATTCAAGAGTTCTAGGCCAGCCTGAGTAAGAGTGAGAACCCATCTCTACTAAAAATAGAAAAACTAGCTGGGCACATGCCTATAGTCCCAGTTACTCAGGAGGCTAAGGCAAGAGGATCTCTTGAGTCCAAGAGTATGAGGCTGCTGTGAGCTATAATGATGCCATGGCACTCTACTGAGGGCAATAAAGGGAAACTATCTCAAAAAAAGCAAAAAGAAGCCCACATTACAGGACCCAATAACTCTCAAACTCTGACCACCATGAGTAAAATGCATGGAAAAGAGCCCACATAACTGGAGACCAGAGCCCAGGTGGAGGGGCCTGCCACCCTCCCAGGAGCCTCCCAGCATCAAGAAGGCTGAACCTTTCGAGAGGGGCAGCCCAAAGGGATTTCAGAGCTATGGTCAACTGATGGACTGGTAGGAGGTGGTGGCAGGGGGAGGGAGGAGAGATGATAAGAGTAAATGTATATTCAGTGCATAAGACCACTCCATAAATACTGGTTGAATAAGAAGATTTTAGCTTATTGATATGTGGGTGGTGATGCTCATTAACCTTAATCAAAACAATTTCTGAGCTGGAAAAGGAGAGACAATTATTGTATTCACTGTGCTTGATTTTAACACGTCATCAATAATAAAAATGTATCACATATTGGACGGCGCCTGTGGCTCAAAGTAGTAGGGTGCTGGCCCCATATGCTAGAGGTGGTGGGTTCAAATCTAGCCCCAGCCAATAAAATAAAAGAAAAATGCAGACATATTTAATAACTTTTGAGGAAATAAAAATACTATCCCATTAAAGGTACACATCAGTTGTAAGACATATCCCAATTTCAGAATAATGTATGTGAAATGGAAGATCTATGGTAGTTTAGTTTGGGTCGGGCTGAATTTTAGATGGACACAGGAGGTAAGAGGAGAGACGGGGATTGAAGATAAATGTTAGGCGTCCTCAGCTGACAGACGGCACTGGGCTGTGGTGGAGGATGGGCTTCCTTAAGGGGATCTAGGGGAGAGAGAAGGGAAGGGAAGAAGGCAGAGCAACCCCACATGCTATGGGCAGGTGAGAGAGTGGAGCCAACTCAGTGAATGACGACTAATTGGGATATGTCTTACAATGTCTTACATGCAGCTGGTGCCAAGCCAGGGATAAACCGGAGCATCCTGGGTTCCGCCCTCACTTCCTCCTCCAGGAAGTCCTATAAAGTCACAAAGTCCTCTAAGTCCCATCTCCTGACAGCCTTCTTCTTTATCCCCTAGCTCCCTAGTTCAATGCCATCATTTCTCATCAGGCCTTGGTTTCAGCCTCTTAACTTGTCTTCCTGCATCTAGCCGGTCCCCTCTCTACACCACCACTGGACTGAGTTTCCAAAATACACATTGGATCATGTTACTCCCCAGTTTCCACTGCGCTCTTCCCACACACTCTGGTTATGACACTTCTCGGGTTGAAACCCTCCGACGGCTCCTTACTGCCCTGAGTGCAGGTGCCTTCGATGGACTGAGGGCCCATTGCAACCGCCCAGGGCTTCCCTCCAGCCCTGTCTCCCACCAGCCAGTTCTCACACCTCCTGGCCCCCAGCTCACCTCAGTTTCCATGAACGTTTAGACCTCTGAGTCTTTGTCATGCTCTTCCTTTTGCCAAGAATGCCTTTTTATCTGCCTGCTGCAAGTCTTCTCTGCCTGGTGTAACCCTGTATGGCCCAGTAAATATCACCTCCTTGGCAAACCCTCCCAGACTCTGCCCATTCTCTGCCCCCTGGAGAGTGAATCACATCTTCCCTGAGGTCCCAGAGCACTTTTCCCATGAGGAGCCAATAGACCCCCGGTCATTTATGCATCTGTCTCCCAGCTGGAGGGTGGGGACCCAGGAGGGCAGGCCCAGGGCTGTCTTAAAGTGTACTTGGGAGTTAATCACACATGGTGAGAACTGCAGACATGCCCACGACTATCTTAAATAAGCTTTTTTGCTCACAGTGTCCTAGAAGTGGAGGGCATAACGTCATACAGGGGGCGGGAGCAGGGGTACATGGGACAGTGTCAGGGTTGGCCAGGTGTCAGAGGACAGGAGGGAAAGAATGGCAAGAGCCTTCATCGTGGCCACCATGGGGAGGAATGGGCAAGGCAGTAGCTAGTTTGAGGCATTTCAAGAGGCTTTGGGGTGCAAGGGCTCCCCCTAATTGTCTAGTACCTGACCTGGGGTGATTAGGGTGGAGAAGTGGCTGAGCAAGAGTGTCCCAGAGTGGAAGAGCCCAATAAAAAAAGTTGTTGGAAAAAAAAAAAGTTGTTGGGGATATGAGCTTTGAAGACTGGTTTGCACGTGAAAGTCACACTTGCAGGTACATCGTTTCTGTATCTGGGAACTGGCTAGAGGGGCCATCCCGCCAGGATCAACAAGGCCCCAGATGTCGAAACATTAGAAAACACAGCAAATAAAAAGGCACGAAGAGTTCCCTGCCAACTCATTTTTCTACCTCCTCCTGCCTCCAGCACCGTGCCTGGCACACAGCAGGTGGTTCAGCGGGTGCTCACAGCAAGGACTGAGAGGAGCAGCCCTGTCCCTCAGGAGATACCCAGGGAGGGTGCCGGAGGTATCGGTCAGACTGTCTTCCACCCCCAACAGGCAGAGGACAAGGCCCGAAGGACAGGCGCAGGAAAGGGGTGTTCTGATAAAAGATGGAGACTCTTTACAGTGGACACTATTTTAAAAGAGCGGCAATGTCAGTGGGACCCATTACAAGGAGAGGAGTGGGACATCTGGTTATGGGAAGGCTCTGAAGGCACGTGGCCTCCTCAAAGCACCAAGCTGAGCTCACGCTCCATACAGACCCTTCATCTCCTGCATTTGCCACCACTATTCTGTCCTTAATCCAACTCTTAAAAGACTTGAAATGCCTGCAATTCTGGGCAAAGCTGCAGTCCTCAGCTCAGGTAAGGGGCTCATCACCTGCCCTCCCCTAGGGTCTGGGCAGCTACAGTGTTCTCTAGAACTTGGCTGGCTGCCCAGGCCTTGAATCAAAAACTTACTTCCTTTCATGTGCTGGCACAAAAGAAAGTTTTGCCTCTTAGATGGATTTTCCCCCATTCTTCTCCACAATGAGCAGACTCTGAAAAGAACTGTAAATGACTTTCCTCTTGACTGAACAGAGAGATCTTCATTAGTTCAAGTCCAGAATGTTTGGGGATCAACATCCACACAGCAAGCCCTGACAGGCCATTACAGGGGAAGAGGAGAGAGAACTTGCAGAGCAATTCATGCTGGTTATTTTACCGCCAGGAGCACCCTGGACAGCGACAAAGTTCTTCTGCACGAGCTGCATGACTTGGGCAAAGCGCTTCCCCACCTTGTGCCTTACTTCTCTCATTTGTAAACTGGAAATAATAAGAGCAATCCACTCATAGGTTTATTGCAAAGAATAAAAGCAACAGTACCTATGAAATGCATGAAACAGGCTTGGCGCCTGTAGCAATAGTGGTTATGGTGCCAGCCACATACACCAATGGTCGATGGTTTGAACTCAGCCCCAGGCCAGCTAAACAACGACAACTGCAACAAAAAAACAGCCAAGCATTGTGGCGGGCACCTGTAGCCCCAGCTACTTGGGAGGCTGAGGCAAGAGAATTGCTTAAGCCCAAGGGCAAGAGGTTGCTGTGAGCTGTGATGCCACAGCACTCTACCCAGGGTAATGTAGTGAGACTCTGTCTCAAAAAGAAAAAGAAAGAAAGAAATGCATGAAACAGTGCCCAGCACATGGGAAGTGCTTGGTAGAAGCTCTTGCCTCTCGTCCAACTGGGCTTTGGTACTTTGTGGAAGCCCCACGGGAGTGCCAGGCAGGAGTTTCCAGATGGATGTGGGGCCTTTAAATACCCTGACTTTGGGAACATTTTGTGTGGGTTCTCCAATGTCCACAATCATAGATCATATGAGCGCCAAGATTACACAAATGCCACGTGCTGTCTGTGAGAAAGATGAGCCCAATGTAGCCTTCCCACCCCCATCCCTTCCAGTTCTGAGAGAAGCTCCTTAACACCCAGACCTAAGGAGTCTGGATTAGTGCAACCCTAACTGTCCAGCCGCAGCCATGCTAAAGCCAGCTGCTGTCCCCCAACACAAATACATCACACAATACCCTTCGCTCTCAAGGTAAAAATAATCTCATATAGCTTCAGTTTCCGTATAGGGCTTGGGGTTTCTCAAAGATTTGATTTAAATTGATTCTAAAATACATTTTAACCATCTAACCAAACAGTAATGAAAATGCGTTATATGCCCAATTTTGATACATGGAGACCACCAGTCCATTAACTTAGGATCCTAAATTAACTCGCTCTGATGCAGACCTCTGAATGAAGTTTTCCCTATTTAATTAAAGAGTGCCCTGAGACTAAAAGTCAAGCTGTGAACTCATTTGCTATTTCCAACTACTTAACGGTATAAATTGGGATTTCTTAGTGCTATGCAGCCAAAACCAAAATCTAGAAATTTTGCCAAAGCCAATACAACTCTGCAATCTGACACATAGCCCCTAATTTCAACTTCCTAAACTCATCAAAACAGCATCATCATTCACACCGACACACAGATTTTATTTTTGAAAGAAGCTTGACATCCCACTATGATTATTCTAATGGTTATAATGTCAGTGTCCCCTGAAACCCTCCTTCACGCTGCTTCATGACCCCTACATACTGGGGAGCAATGTGTCATACACTCGAGGGTGACCCTGTCCTGCTTGACAACATTCTGTGGCTCTTCCCATTATTTCTCCTATAAGACAAGTGAAGACTCCTTAGCTTGGCAGATGGAGACAGGACACAGTGCTGTTTCCTCACACTATTCCCAGGTGTCTTTTGTCCCCTGGTGTCAGTCCCTACAGCAGCCACACCGAACAACTTGCTCTTTCCCAGGAATGTCGGGTATTTTCACGCTGTCCCCTTGGCCCAAATGCCCTCATTCTCTCTTCCCCTCCCAGCCACATCCCTCCACCCCATCCCAGGACTGACCTTCGTCAGTCAAGGCCCAACTCCAGCAGCAGCTTCTTAACAGCCCATGGTTCATCTCAGGCTCCAGTCATGTCCAACACTTGGCTCTGCACTGAAATCAGTAATGTACATCACCAAGTTTCCCACCTGATTGTGAACTTCTACTGAAATATTAATATTTATCTTTATATTCTGGCAAACACAGGTATTAGATAAAATAGAAGGGAAGGAGGGAGGAAGGAAAAGAGGAAGAATAAAAAGGAAAAGATGAGAGGGGAGGACAGGGGTGAAGTGAGCCAGGCTCACTCAGCCCCCAGGACCATGGAAGTAGCCCTTCGTGGCCCACCTGTGTGTTCCCAGCTCTCTGAAGATAACACCACCTTTGATTTCATTTCTGATTAATGACAATAACACTTACAAACCATTTTTGCTCCTATTATACAGATTAAGCAACTGAGACGGGAGACATAAAGTGATGGACCAGGGCTGGAGCCTAAGATTCCACACAGGAGCTAGTCTAACCCCTAAGGGCCCAATTTACCTACCACTGTGTGTTCATGTACACTTTTAGGGGGGTTACACCATGGTGGCAGCAGTGTGGCTTAGCGTTTTCCACTAAAAACATGATTCAACCAAGGCTAACCATGCTGGAATTACAGGCAGCATTTTCTCTTAGGCTTGTTATTCTGTGCAAATAGGTTGGTATGGAAACCACACTTCTGAGGTTACAATGAAAACACTATTTGCTTCTATTGGTTTTCTTAAAACATTACATGCTAATAGTAGGTGGGAAATTTCTATAATTCCTGAATCAATTCTTGTCAACAAGTACCTACCTATAAATGGTTATAAAATAATTGCTACAAACCCTTTCAAAATATTCCATATTTGTGCTCTTACAGCAAATAGAAAATATAGCCACTTTTCAGCATCTGTCTCCAACTAGATGGGGAGCCCCATGAAGGTAGCGCTATTTTATTCAGCTGCGGGATCTCAAGGTTTAGATGGGGCATGACACCTAGGGGTGTTCCATAAATAGAGGAACAGGATAAACAAGGATAGCAGATTTGCCAACACGGGTTAAAAACAGCAAACTTGTACGTTGACCTACACAGTCTCCAAAGTCTGTTATTCTGTTTCACTTAGTCTTCCCACCTACTCTGCAAGTTAAGCAAGGCACATATTATTAGTCCCATTCTGTAGAGGACCAAATAGGAACTCGGTAAAGTGCAATGACTTAGCCACACTGCTTGACAAGCAATGGCTTGCAGATTGGAACCCAGGCTGGCCAGCGCCTGGCCCAGCACTCTCCTGACCTCCTCACAGCCCCTCCCAGATGCCTCACTCATGGAGCGCCAGGCTCTACACCTGACCTGAACCCTCCCCACCCCGCTCTCATACCTACTGCACCGTTCCCTGAACATCCTCTATGGTGATTCAGTTTAATCCAGATCTCTCCAAAATGCACCTGGGTCTGTATCCCAGCTCCTCTCGCACAGCCTCTTCTTGACCCTACACATCTGTTCTTCCTAATTAGCTTTGGCTCACCTGAGTAAAATCATAATGAATCACTCTGGGTATTTTTCCACTGAGAATGAGCCCAGGGACAGCCATGAGTGCTTGGCTGATGCAGAATGGGAGGGGAAGCCTCCCTGAAATGTGATCAGAGGATGCTTTACAGTTTTACAGGAGAGAGGCTCACGGCAGAGAGCTGTTTCTGTCACCTCACCTGTCTGCCTCACTCGATGGGAAGAAAAAGCGCCAACCCCTGTGGAGATCTGACTAGAGAAGTCCTCCCGGCTGGGGAGAAGTCCTACAGGCCAAGACCAAGGAGAGGCAAGAGCCGGCCTGCCCTTGTGGGACCCTGAGAGTGATGCCTCTTTAAATTTTGCACTGTGGCATCTCAGCTGCCTTTCTGAGCCCCAGTCTTGCTGTCCTGGCCTTTCTTTGACCAGACTCTCCCTAGGGGAAGAATCTACAGGGTTGAGGTCATGTGCCTACCAAGATCTATGTCCCGTCTTCTAGATCCTGAAGTCCACAGGCACCATGGGTGCCTAAGCAGGATGGAATGTCGACATGGCTGTGCAGAAGGCCTTTTGTACAGAATCCTAGATTTGGGGGTAGGAAGAGAAAGTCGCTACAAGGCAGTTCTCCCCATCAGCCATGCTCTCAGATCTAAATTCAAGAATTCAGCCAGGCACCTGGCTCACACCTGTAATCATAGCAATTTAGGAAGCTGAGGCAGGGAGATTGCTTGAGCTCAGGAGTTCAAGAGTGAGACCTCATCTCTACTAAAAATAGAAAAACTAGCCAGGCATGTGGCAGGTGCCTGTAGTCACGGCTTCTTGGGAGGCTGAGACAAGAGGATTGCTTGAGCCTGAGTTTGAGGTTGCTGTGAACTATGATGATGCCACAGCGTTCTACCCAGGGCAACAAAATGAGACTCTGTCTTCCTGCCCAAAGAAGAATTCAAGAACTCAAAACAGGAATCCGGCCTTCCATATCTTAATACAGGTATATTTCCTATGGTAAGAAGATAGAATATGTTAGCTCGATATATTCCTTTTAACTATTTAGACATATGGTATGTGGGCTTCCATCCACACTCAAGCCCTGAGTCCCACAAATGTGGCCTGGTGGAAAGTCTTGAGACCCAAAAGTCAGAAGTCTCTATGGGGAAATAAATGACACACACACACACACAGTGGCTACTACGGGTCTGTTTCTGGTATATGATCATTGTGGCTAATTTTTTCCACCAAGCTATGATCCTGCCTGTGTGTGTGACAGGGTAGGTTAGCACAGTCACCCTGAAAGATGAGGACATTCTGGTTAGGAAGAATTATGGTGCTACTCTGCACGAGACCTTCCCTTGCCTGTCCATGGAGGAGGCAGCTGTAGATGGTAGGTGCCCTGGTGTGGGGACGGGCTAGAATCAGATTTGCTTCTGTCATGGTTAGGGGAGTTCTGTAGGGACTGCCTCGGCCACTTCGCACTTCTCTCCCTCCTTCCTCTTCCTTCAGGCCCTTCAAGTTTCCCACAGAACAAACACACTTATGCACACACACACTTCACGGGTCATATCACTTCTCGGCTTTCCACTGTCCTGTGACCTCCCACCACTGTTTCGACCCATTAGGATTGACTTGTGGCCCCATGAGAAGCACAACGTCACCAAAACATGAGTTGTATGGCCTCAGAAATAAATGCAGAGGTGACACTGTGCCCTGCCCAGTGTTCAGTTGCAAGGTTCTGAGTCTCAGCCCCAGCCGAAGCCCACCCAGCTTCAGGCAGGCCATGATAAAAGTCATTTCTGGATTGTGTCCCTTATCAGGACCAGCAGTGACAGACCAGCCAGACCCGGAGTTCTTTCTTCTGGGGTCCACATTGGCATCTGTCAGGCCCACTGTGTGCCTCTGGGTTTGAAGATTCTGGAACCCCAGCTGCCTGCAATGGTTTTGTTAGCCCAGACTTCCCTCACTGTCCCACTCATACTTGGGGCAAGGCTTGAGGGTGGTGGGGAGTTGGCCTGTATACTCCCCCCACCTCACTTCTGCTCGCCTTGCCCCCAGCATCCCTGTAGAAAGGCCTTGTAGGGTCTGACCTTCTCTCCAGGCTCCAGCAGCCTTCCCACCTGCTCCAGCCCTCCCTTCTGCTGTACAAATACGGGGCTCACTGCCAAGATGTGGGAACAGTAAATCTTCCTTCATTCTTTTATTCATGCCCTCACCTCTGCAGACGGTGCTGAGGAAAAACAAACCCCACAAAATCCCCGTGGGCTCTGCAGTCTAGCAGTCTCTTCTGTGTTCCTCTCCGATTAGCTCTGGAAGCCGAGGCCAGGAGAAGTGGCCCAACTGGAGCCTGTGGAGGGGCAACAGTCCTTCTCCCCTCCTGAGGGGCTCAGTCACACTCAGCCGACACTCAGCACATGCTGAGCCCCGTGCCAGATCCTGGGGACCAGCAATCAGCGTAACCTGGGGAAACTGAGAAATCAATATTCACAGCTTCCTAAAGTCACAGGTCTGTCTGACCTTCTTGGCTTCCCCCAATTTTCCAGAAAGCTCTGGGTCTAGGAGGGCCAGACTATTTGCTCAAAACCTGAGGTAAAGTGAGGTAGAGCTGCCCTGGCTGACGGGTCAGCTGCAGGCCCTGAAGAAGAAGAGACTTTCTCCCCAAGGGTCTTGGGGCCACAGTAGCATCTGCTGATGCCACAGCCTTTGCAAAACAGTCTAGGCCCAGAGAATTCCTGGAACCTTCCTCCTGCAGCTCTGGGCACCAGGGAGGGCTTCCACTAAGCTCAGTCAAACTGAAGGAAAACAGTAGGAGGCTGAGGGGCACTGGGTTTTACAGAATTCCTTTTATACGGAAGAGAGGCATTGGACTTATGGTGACCCACTATCCTGGTTTGCCTGTCACTGAAAGGTTTCCCAGGACATGAGTCTTTCAGTGCTAAAACCAGGATCGTCCTGAGGAATCTAGCAGGGTCACATTAACTGAGGGGTATGGGAAAGGCCCCTCCCTCCATGAGCCTGGCACGGGCTGGGTCCTAGGATGGCTTGGAGCCCAGGTGTCTGCCAGTGGTTCTACTAATCCAAACTACCTCACACGTGGCCAAAGTCTGGAGATGGAGGAGCCTCCTGGCTGGCACGGAGCAGTCAAAGAAAGAGGAGAAAGGAAAGGGTTTATGGTCTTTGTGGTAGGGAAGAAATTCCCTCCGCTGTCTTTGGGGACCTGGGCCCCACTGGCACAGAGACTGAGCTGGCAGGAAGTGAGCTAGGGAGCAGCTAAGAAAGCTACCAGCTCGAGGGGCCCAAGCTGTCTGTGAATCTAAAGGACACAGGGGGTCTAAAGGACCCTCTGCTGGGCAGAGGAACATGGAGAAAGATGTTTTTACAATCTTTCAGCTGGAGACTACTCCTCCCGGGGACCTGGAGGGCAGGCCTTGGGAGAGAAGCCTTGCGGTGCTGCGGAGCACTGAGCAGGACGGGCCCAGGGGTGTCCGCAGGTCTGTCCCAGGGAGCAGGCTCCTCTCGAAGCTTCCTGCCCAAACTGGAAGTTGTGAGGCAGATGTCTCAAGAGGCAAAGGAGGTTTGAGTTAAAGCCATTCTGACAAAGGAGAGCCCATAGAGACCACTTCACCCAGACTTCTAATTTGGCGAGTGAGAGGCCCAAATCCAGGGAGGCTGAGTCAGTAGCTGGGACAGCTCCCACCTGGGCTGCGATGGGAGTCTGTCGCCACAACCATTGTTTCCTGCTGTCAGACGCCACGGTCGGAAGGGAGACTCTTCAGAGCTAAGCCTAGTCCTGTGCTGTTCTGGGAGAGGCCCATCAGTGGAGGACTGTGCCTCTGTGGCCACGACCTCCCCTTCCGTTCTACGCGATTCCCCAGCTTGGTCCACAGCGGCACCAGCTCCAGGTAGGGACCTCCACACCACCGCCCCCTGGAAGTCTCAGCCTGCGGGGCCTGCCCACTCTGCCTCTGCCTTCCCAGCCGTGGCCTCCCCCCGCAGGAGTAGAGAGCTACTCCCCACCCACCTCCTGCGACCTTCCTAGAGGGAGAAGAATTGCAAACAGTTTAAAGAGCCTTTACCAACTCTGGGCTTCGGTCAGTGTAGTGGGAAGCCAAGTTCTCGGAGTGGGGCGGAGGCTGAGCTCACCTTGGTGTGTCCAACACGGAGGTAGGGAGGGATGAGACCCAGGGTGCCGAAGACTGGAGAGCAGGGCAGGAAAGGTGGGTTCTCTTCTGACTAGCAGGAGTGTCCCAAGTGCATGGCCAGGAGAAGTCAGGGGAGAAAGGTGAAGTGACCACCCAGATGTTTCAGGAAAAACATCTGACGGCTACCGTACCGGCATTTAGCATTGATAGCATTCCAGTTTTGTCCTATTGGGGTTAGTCTAGCAGCCCAAAAAAGAAAATGCAGAAAAGAGCCAAAGAAATGTTCCCAAAGAATGGCAGTCCTGCTTCCTTGTTTTCAGAACCCTTCTAGGAAAAGCAGGGTTCCCCAGAAGGGTCACAAGGACAGAGATCTTAAAACCCACAGCACCCTTGAGGCCCAGCAAGCATGAGGAGGAACTGAAGAGAGAAGGGCTCTGCCCCGGGGATGGTGGCCAGGAGCAAGGTCAGGAGGTTCAAAAGCCAAGCCCAGGAAGGTGAGATGCTGAATCCTTGGGGAGGAGGGCACAGGTTTCCTGCACACAAAATTGCCCTGACTTATTCAAGAAGAGGCCTTTGGAGCTCCCTTAGCAATTACTATTGCCCCACTAAGCTCTGTGCCTGGCTGGCCACTAATAATTTTTTGCAAATAAGTCTCCCAGCTCCAATAAGACAATCGACTTTCTACCTCCCAATTCCCTACAGAGCTTAACACAGCTGGGCACCCAGCTGGTCCTCATTAAAACTCTTCTGGACCTCAATATTCCCACCCTTCCTGGCCCCGCCTCCATCCCTCCACTCCAGCCACTGGCCTGGGCCAGGGAGCCAGCCAGGTCACTCCCTTCTCTTCATTTCTCTTCGTTTTCTTTTTTTTTTTTTTTTTGAGACAGAGCCTCAAGCTGTCACCCTGGATAGAGTGCTGTGGCATCACAGCTCACAGCAACCTCCAACTCCTGGGCTCAAGCGAGTCTCCTGCCTCTGCCTTCCAAGTAGCTGGGACTACAGGCGCCCGCCACAACGCCTGGCCATTTTTTTTTTTGGTTGCAGCCGTCATTGTTGTTTGGCGGGCCTAGGCTGGATTTGAACCCACCAGCTCAGGTGTATGTGGCTGGCACCTTAGCCTGTTGAGCCACAGGCGCCGAGCCTCTCTTCGTTTTCTAAGAGCTGGACTGGCAGATGCTAACAAAGGAAAGCGAGAGCTTGAGTCAACAGATCTGAGAGCCTGGCCAAGGCTACTGGGAGCTTATGGAAGCTAAAATAGTAAGCAGGGAATCACTGTTAGCAAATTCTCTAATTAGGGCACTCTTCATAGTTCTCCTACAGAAGCTATTCATTTGTAAGCTTTAAGTCAGTCTGTGAATCTCAGGGAGAACTGCAAATCACTAAGAATATTTGCCTGAAAATGGTCTCTGGCAGGAGCCTCTCAAGTTCCTGGGTTTTGGTTACCTCATCTATAAAAAGAAGGCATTACAATACATTATTATAAGCAGGTGACTAAATCAGGTGATCTGATGAAGTACCTTCCAATTCTACACTTCCGTGAATATTAAATAACTTCATTCATGCCTGAACAAGATAGAGACGCGAATTTAGAGTAAAAAGACCCACAGTTCACATCCTGGCTCTGACTCTTACTAGCTGAGTGGTCTTGGGGGAGTCACTTAATCTCTCTGAACTAATTTTCTAATCTATGAGGACAATAATGACAATATCTTCACCACATAGATGATGTGAGATATGAGCATGTTTTATAAACTGTAAACCACTATTCAAATGTTATTGATTATTAACAGGTCATAATGGCTGTAATAAAAAAGAACCATTCCCTTTAATAAGCAAATACTTATGGTGAACATCAAAAAGATCAAAGCTGACTGAGGTGCATTTAACCCCCGCCTGCCCAGGAATACCTACTGGACATTGCCTCCCGACATGAGGGCTTCCAGGAGCCAGGTAGAAAATGTTGGGTGGAGGCTGGAGTTCTGGGCAGTAGGGACCATGTTGAGGCTACTTTACCACCCATCAAAAACTCCTCCACAATGTTTCTGCAATTTGACAGCAGACTCCTAGCAACCTCTTCCCAAGAGGCCTTTATTTTTTAGTGCAATTCATGTAAAGGGAATAGACCCTCCAGGAATGAATAATCAATTGTAAAACCTTTCAAAAAATGTGCTGATAAACTCACAAACTTCTGTTGTGGCTGAGAACTCATTGTATTTCCTTGGGTAAGCACCATAAAAAAGTTCATTGCAGTTTTTCAAAGCCAGATACCAATTGCATTTTAATTGCTGCAGAGGAGAAAGGAGGGAGATATTTAACCAGAAAATTGCTAACTGGGCATAAATTCAGAAAGAGATCTCCCCAAGCCAAAAGGCTTATTTCTGAAAGAAAGAGCTGAGGGCAGATGAGCCTTGTGGGGGAAACAAAACCTTCCCTAAGAGAGCACTGGCTGAAGTGCTTCTCAGACTCCAAGCCTCAGAGCATCTGAACACCTGAGGCTCTTCACTGCCAACCATATGGAGATTTAACAAATTAAAAGAAGTTTTTGTAGAAAGCACATGCCAAAATTCTCAGGTACATGAGCAGGAGTCAGCACCAGTGCTTCAAGAAACATATATAAGAGGACAATTTTAATTCTATACCTCAACGTACGTCTGTGTGTGTGTGTGGGGGGGGTGTATGAGAGAGAATTTGACCAAGACCATATATTACTTTAATAACGAACTCAATGGACAAGCTCACAGAACTGTCATTTTAAAACCAACACCTGTACTGAGTCCATCCTCCTATTTTCCAGTGCTCCTGACACATGCAGGGGGTACCTAGAGCCAGGTGAGAACAGGCAGCAGTGAGACCAATGGGAGTGGACAGGATCTTGACTCCCAAGGGCTTGATCTGGGCTGGCCCAGCCTGATTCCATCTGCCCAGGAGCCTCTGAGCCAGAGACTCCTCCAGGGAGGCACTTGGCCTGTCTGCGGGCACAGGGAGAAAGTAGGATGGGAGACATCCCTGAACACGCTTCCAAAATATATCCACAGGGGCTGGGGAGGGCAGAAGGGCAGGTTCCCAGCTGCTTCCAGCAGCATTTTGGTCTCCAGCTCCTGCCTCTCATCCTTCACACTTCTTGCACCGTTTTCAACCCAGCCCCAGCCTCCCTCCTGCCGTTGAGCCTCTCTGGTGACAAAGACTCTGAAACCAGGGCCTGAGAGGAGGGGCCTGCAGCCAGGGAGCTGGCCTGTGGGTGGTGTCTCTCCGGTACAGTGCTGGGAGGTCCCCTGCCCTCTGCTGCAGAGGCCGCTGCTTCTCCTCCAGTTAGTGGACCTGCAAGAGACCCCAGAAAACACGAGGCTGGTATACAGTGACACTGGAAAAACTAGAGGATTTGAGAGGGAGTCCTGGATGGAAAGAAAGGAGCTGGAGCCGTAAATCACTTAACCATTCAGAACCTTGATTTTAACTTATATCAAATGTAGTTAAAAATATGTGCTGCTCTAGGGGGTTTGTAAGATTTTAATGAGAAGAGAGATGCATCCATCCCCTGTAAACTCTCAAGTTTATCCATCACCTGCCCCCGTGCCCAACCTTGGAGAAAAATGCTTTTCATTATCATGCCCTGCATTTGTAAAATATGTTCTAGAAATAATATGTTCTTATATACGTTATCTCATTTGGCTGTCCCATTGACCACAGCAGATTGCTGACTGTTACACAAACATTTACTTAGATTCAGGATGCAAACCACTAAATGCTGAGGTCTCTCCGTGGTACAAAGAACGCAGTCACTAGTAACTGCCTCAGAGACCAGGGATGAGTGACAAATAGATAAACACACAAGTCACACTCACTCTGAGTCTGGCACTATGCTACACACTGTATGGGTCTGATTTCATGGAATCATCACAAGGGCAGCTAAGGTGGCCATGACAGTTATTACCAGGAAAATGAGGTTTACCAAGGTTAGGAACTTGCCAAAGGTAACCTAGGAAATGGCAGGTCTGGGATACAAACTCAGGTCTCATACGCCCAGTTGATGCTTAAATTGATAGAAACGTAATGAATTCACGTTGAAGCATTCCGTCTTCCTTCACCCACTCTGGGAAACATTCCCTAGTCTAGGCCTTATCCCACCTTTTTCTTTTTTGCTGCTGCACGTGGAAAGAATTAAGATTTGTCTTGGGCCACACATGAAATAACACAAACACTAAGGAAAGATGATTAGCAAGGGAAAAAAATGTCTGTGTCTAGTTTTCATGATATTGAACACCACAGATAAGCAAAAAAAATCCTCATAAAATCAGCCTGCTACCCGGCCCTCGGCACTGCCCCGCCCAGGTGTAAGGGAGAGGTTTACAGCGTCTGAGGGGCTGGTCCTTTAGAACCTCCTGCCCAGCCCCTGCCCCACGCTCACCTGAGCAGTGTCATGGATCCAGTCCAGGAACTCGGCCACCTTAGCGTAGACCCCTGGGTGATTGGGCTCTGCACAGCCATGACCCCAGCTGACCACCCCCACGAGGCGCCACACGTCACCATCCGGGCACACCAGGGGGCCCCCGCTATCCCCCTGAGGAACCCAAGCATGGAGACACAGAGAAACAGCCCGTTAGTCCCTGCTGGTGGAGCGCACCAGGCCTCCATGGGGAATGGACTCTCCTTCCAGGGCCCCTCCTGCTGGCCTCACCCCTCTGTCAACCCCTAATGGGAGCTCCAGACTTGCCCAGTCGCCCCCCGTCCTAGAGAGGAGGTGCACCTCCATAGACAACCTCAGACCCGGGGGTAAAGCCACGGCGGGCCCTGCTGCCCGACCGGGGGCCACACCTGGCACGCATCGGCCCTGCCGTCCAGGTAGCCGGCACACAGCATTCGGGGGGTCAGGGCTCCGCCATACACGCAGGAGCTGTTGCAGAGCCGGGTGCTGAGCAGGGGCACCACCGTGTCCTGGAGCGTGTCGGAGCTGTGGGCTGAGGGGGACACCGAGTCAGGCCGCAGGGGACAAAGCGAGACGCTGGAGGAGAGCGGCCCGAGGGTCGGCGATTAGAGACCCCAGAGACACAGACCCAAGAGCGGGTGCGAGGTGGGAGCTGTGGAACCCGAGCAAGGAGGGGGCCGTCAGTCCTGGGGACTCGGGGTGGGAAGAGGAATGGGGTTCATCCCCCACCCCCGCGAATGTGGGACAAAAGAGGGAAAGGGCCTGGGTTTGAAGAAAACTTTCAGCTGTGGTCCTCCAGGAAAAGGCCCCGGCAGGGCAGACCGGAGCCCCCAGGCCTGGCCAAGGGTGATGTCAGGGACAGGGGGATCAGCACTGCCATTCGGCCTAGGGAAGGACGCCCCCCCCCCCCAGCCCCTCTGCACCCAGGGCCCTGAGCTGACTCACTATGGCTGGGGTCGGTGTGGCCCCAGCCGGACACCCAGCACTGGGAGCCCCTCGGAAAATGCTGCTCCGGGGCTGGCAGGCACACGGCACCCACGGTGTCTGCGGAGAGCGCGTGGTCCCACTCAGGCTTGGCTGCCTTCCCTGCAGAGCCTGAGCGAAGGACCAGGGCGGAAGATCCTCCTCACCCCGCTTCCCACACCGTCCTGGATCCTAGCCTCCACCTGCCAGGCCCCCTCCGGGTCTGCGCAGGCAAAGCATCGTCCCCCCATCGTGGGGGTCGCCACTCACAGGGGACAGCGCAGAACTGCAGTGTGCGTGGCGCCCTCTAGGGGCGGGCGGTGCACCTGCTGCCCATGCCCAACGTGGGCACCAGGGGAGAACTGGGAAGTCCTCCTAGCTATGGACGCTCAACTTCTAATGAGGAGCCATTTGGCTTCCCCCAGGGTGTCTAGTGCCTGTGTGTTTCCAAAAGTGTGTGAGATATCCTTCAGGTGGAGCTAAGCGTGATTTTAGCAAATACGTAGACATGCCATGAAATAAACACGATTCACTTGGAAGAATGTTATTTCCTGGGCTCACCTCTTAGGGCAGGCACCATGGGCAGGAGAAACCCTGACATGGGGCTCAGGACTATCTGCTACATGACCTCGAAGAGAGTTGCTCCTCTCCCTAAACTAAAGTGTCTGTCTGTATATATCTGCTTCGTCTACTTGTCAGGGTTGGTATGAGAACTGAAAGAAAATGATACTGGAAAAATAAAAGAAATCTCAAACTTTAACATGTCACAAAATGGCCAGGACCTCGGACCAGCCTGGGGACAGGGGTGGAGCAGCCTGTTAATGATGGTTAGTTAGGAAGCCCTCATTGGGACCCCAAGGCAAATCCTGCCCTGCAGCCCAGCTGTCAGAAGGACTTGAACCTTTGTCCCCAAAAGAGCCTGTACAAGAGGTGGTACAACTTCAGTCTAGGTGATGCCAAAAGTCACCATAGTCCCTACATGAATAGAATGTTTTAAAGCTTACAGCACTCAGAACTCAGAGGAAACCTGGGAAATCAACTGGCCCCCCCTCCCACCCAATCCCCGCCCTCTCTCACCGAAGCCCCCAGCCTGTCCACCCCAGGGCCAGCGCCTTACCTGAGAAGTTGAGTGGGGTCCGAAGCCTCAAAAGGGCAACATCATAGTCATGATTCTGTGTGCTGTAGAAGGGATGGGGGATGATCCTCTCCACCATAGCCCCCTGGTGTGGCCTGACAGCACTGTGGCTGACCAGGCCTGCATGAACTCGCCAGCTTGACAGGCGGGACAGTCTGTAACTGCACACAGGGGCCATACTGAGTGGAGGAAGGAAGGGGCAGGAGACATCAACATAAGAGAGGTGGTGGGCGGGGGACGCTCGCCAGAAAGGCCACGAGTGGGTGCCCCATTGCCAGGCTGCAAGCTCCTAGAGCCCAAGGGTCATGGCCTAGAATCACCCAGAGCTGGAAAGACACTGGGCATAGAGTAGACGCTTCATACACGCTCAAGGACTGCGGGACAGAGACCTGACGCTATGGGTCAGCTGCAACTACCACTTCCTCTCTCCTGCATACATAATTCCACCACATTTTACAAGAAATACAGAGGGGCCCTGTGTCAGGAAAAGCTCCCTCAGGCCCATCTCTGGTTTACTATGTGTGATCATGGGGGAGGCATGTCCCTCTCCCGGCCTTGGTTTCCACAGTGAAAGGGGGTTTGCACTCTCTGTCCTGGGCCACCAAAAGAAGAGGCTCAAAGAGCTTCTTCACTCATCGTTCATTCATTCCTCCTCCAGCTCACATTTATTAAGCACCTACTATATTCCAAGCACTCTTTTAAGTCCTGGGGATACAGCAGTGGAAATATCCACAAAAGGTAGTAAGCCTGAGAGTCCCTGCTCCATAGAGCTTCCAGTCTAAAGGGGAAGATGTCTTTAAACAAGTAATTACATGGAAAGTGGTTTAATTACCATGGCGAAAACCAGTAAGAAACACAGGATGCTGTGAATGTGAAAGTATTTTAAAAACCTAACAGCTAACGAATGTACAGAACAAATCTTGGTCCTATTACAATTTGTGCAGATCTGTTCTTGACACCTCATGGAGAACTTCACGAACCAGCCTTGCCCACTTCAAGCAGACACCTAAAGCAGATAGCTGGACATGGACCTTTCATATAGGACATGACAAGAGCCGAATGGAAAAGGCCGCTGAGGCCCTCTCCTCCCCAGCAGCCCCAGAGACTTGCCTGTACATGCAGTGTGCGGCCGTCACCACCCAGTGTGGCGCCAGCACAGAGGCTCCGCACACATGCCGGGAGCCCAGGGCCACACTGGCCTGCCAGGGCCAGCGCCCAGGAGCCACGGCCTGCCCACCAACTATCCGGGAAGCCAGGGGCCTTGCTCCACAGTCTGCCAACAGAGAAGGGTAAGACAGAAAGGGGTCAGCATGGTCCTGGCTCTCAGGGAGTGTGGCCCAATGCCAAGCCTCAGAGACGATGTGGATACCTCTCATTCTTTTTCTGGTCCTAAGTTGGGGACAGGAAGGTACAAGAGATGTTTATACACCTGCCTGCCCCATCAGACTAGGGGCCTGCAGAGAGAACAAGGACTATGCCTGTGGGGCTCTCCAGAAGAAAGGGGGAGTGACGTCAGAGGCCAAGGCAGGGAGGTCTGGAGAGCATCAGCCCAGCGCAGCAGCTAGTGGGAGTCATGACAGAGGCTTAGAAAGGGGATCTGCAAGAAGGGGCCTGGCAGGCAGATAGCAGGTGGTCAAGGATGGCCCACCAAGATTATTCAGCTGAGCCTTCCCATGGGGTTCTTCCACACTCAGGGTCGGGGGACACTCCTTCCCCCTCCCCTTCCTGGATAGAAGACATGACTCACCAGAGCACTTGAGGGAAACAATTCGGCCAGAAGTACAGTTGTTCCTGAAAAAAAGGAGCACCAGCAAAAAGCTGGACAGGGGCCCAGCCACATACACGAACCCAAGGGCATAGAGGAAGGGGGTGGTTGGTGGACAGTTCTTAAGGCTGCCGTGTAGCCACAGATTTAAGAATAACACCACTTCTTTCCTGCCCAGGCCAGATAGCCAGGCTCTTTGTCACAATCAGTCCCTGAGATAGCAGCAGTATTTTGCCCAGTCTCCTACAGGACAATAGAAGGACTTCAAAGTCCTTGAGGGGAGATTTGAGTAAGGCCCAAATATATGAATAGAGTATTTATAGATGGGAAAGCTGTTCCCTTGATTGGCCTTGAATAAATACTTGTTTGATGGTTGAATGAATGGGCCAGGGAGCGAATGAGCGACCAGAGCTCTCCACCCCGTGTGCCTCTGTCCTAGCCCTTTCTCTGGGCCCTGCTCATTGCTAATCTTGCTCTCCTTTTTCCCCTCCTCTCTGCTAGCATAAACCTCAATTCCTTTTTGACTAAAGCCCCCTTCCTTTTCTTTACTATCTCTTGTCCCCAGCAGCCCAGTGCCCAGACCCTCTTAGTTTCTTCCAGTTTTCCAAGCCCGCAGCCCTCGTGGCTCTCCTGAAGGAGTCAGCCCCACCCCTACTTCCATTTGCCTGTTACTGCTATATCTAAGGCAGGAACCAGCCAGAACTTCCCCCCCCCTAGGCCAGCCACATGCCCAAGGACAGACCCTGAGGACAGGAGCTGGAGCAGGAGAGACTGAGAGAACAGTTGGAATCCAAAATGTGATAATGGGGATGCCCACCCATCTATCCCAGGAGTCTGTGGGCAGCTTGAGGAAGCCCAGGAAGGGGCAACCACCCTCTCTTCTTGTGCCTCAGTCATGCCAGACCCACCCTCCAGATTTGGGGAAGGGACTGCTCCATTCCAGAGCCCTCTTCTCTGGGAGACTCTCCAGGCTTTGTGCAACTCTTAGCCAGAACAATTCAACCATCTCTCTCCTGAAATATCACTATTATCCAAATAAAGTGTAGCAGGGTTGAGAGAGCCTGGTTTGGAAACAAGAGTCTGGTTTCAAGATTTAGCTTAGTTGCTTGTTAATTATGTGTCCTTGGACAAGACCCTTTAAACTCATTAAGCCTCAGTTTCCTGACCTGTAAAATGAGAACAAGAATACTATTTCAAATTCCATGACAGTAACAACCAACACTGGATTTCTTAAAAGGGGCAAATGATGGAAGTGAAGCCACGATGGGCAGGTTCATGTGAGCAGAGCCCTAAATGTTACCCTTTGTCCTCCTATCTTAGACTGCCAGTGTTCCCCCACCAAGCTCCCATGACAAAGAGATTGTTGCTGGGCTGACCACCAGGAAGTAAGGGACCTCACTCACCTAACCGCCTCAGAAGTCCTACCTGGGCTGCCACATCTCCTCCAGGAAGCCTCCCAGGCTAGAAGAGAGCTGAGCAAATCGCTGGGAGCTGTTCAGCTTGTCAGTCAGATTTACTCCCTTGTAGTAAGTCATTCTTGGCAGAAGAAGAAAATAAAAGAGGAGGAAATCACAACAGGAATTTGCAGGAGGTGTTATACCAGGATAGTGACCCAGCAAGGCTGTGAGGATGACTTCTGGGATTTATGTTTTTCAGAAAGTAGCAATGCTCAAAAGAGAGAACCAGGCTGGTTCCAGAGGGAACCATCATGCCCAGATGCCAGATGATGGGTGAAGTGACCTCTTGCCATTTCCTGAGAACACTGACAGTCACAGGCAGACGGAGGTCTCCAAGTCCCCTTCCCCTGCCCACCATGGCTCTGCCCTCCCCAGACCCCAGGTCTGGATCCTGTTACCTGAGATGCCCGAGACTCTGGCAGATCTGCACCCCCAGGCCAGGGCTCCAGCCCTCATGGCAGACCAAGAGCCAGTCTGACTGGGCCCTCACTTGCACTTCAAGCAAGAAGTCCTCTCTGTCTGCTCTGAAAGAAACTGAAATCATGGCATGACACCCTCATCCCTCCCGCTGTGGGGGTCAGGAGAGGATGGTGGCAGGGCAAGATGGGAAGAGCTGAACTTGCGACTCTGGACCCTGAAGAGGTCTTACTGGTAGTCTGGGTCACCAATGTCAGGTTCCCTACTCCCCAGGCTGTCAGGAGAGTCCCAAGAACAATATAACCCCTCTCTGTGGAACATTTCAGTTTTGTATTTTAACCAAGTAATTTTAAGCATGCTCCATCACTCATTGTCACGGCAGCCCTGTGAAATGAGCATTACCACCCTACCCATTCTGCAAAAGGAAAACTAAGGCTCAAAGTTTAAGGTACTTGCCCAGAATCAGCAAGTGACAGATCGAGTTTTCTGATTTGAAATCCTGTGACAATAATGGTTACATGTATCTAGTATGTCCTTTTTCTGGACTGTTAGAGACTGAATTTTGTCCCCCTAAATTTGTATGTTGATGTCCCAACCTTCAGTGTGACTGTATTTGGGGACAGGGCTACTTTAAGACGGTGATTAAGGTTTCAGGAAGTCATAAGGGTGGGGCTCAGATCCAACAGGGTTGATATCCTTATCAGACATTTCTCTCTCTCTCCCCCAGAATAGAGGAAAGGCCTTTGGGAGGACACAGCAAGAAGGCAGTCATCTACAACTCAGGAAGAGAGTGTTCTCTAGAAATGAAATTTGCCAGCACCTTGGTCTTGGACTTCTAGCCTCCAGAACTGTGAGAAAATAAATGTCTGTGGTTCAGCCACACAGTCTGTGGTGGTTTTGTTATGGCAGCCTGAGCAGACTAAAATGCAAGCTCTGTGCTAAGCTCTTCTTATAATTTAGTTTGCTTTATCCTTATAATTTTATGCAGTAAACAGTCTTATTTCCATTTTACTTTTTAAATTTTATTTATTTGTTTATTTATTTTTTGGCCGGGGCCGGGTTTGAACCTGACACCTCCGGCATATGAGGCAAGCACCCTACTCCTTGAGCCACAGAAGCCACCTTGTTTATTTTTTGAGATAGAGTCTCACTCTGTCACACAAGGTAGAATGCCGCGGCATCATATAGCTCATGACAACCTCAAACTCTTGGGCTCAAGCAATCCTCTTGCCTCAGTCTCCCAAGTAGCTGGGACTATAGGCACCTGCTACAGTGCCTGGGTATATTTAGAGATGGGGTCTTTCTCTTGCTCTAGCTGGTCTCAAACTCCTGAGCTCAAGCAATCCACCTGCCTCAGCCTCCCAGAGTGCTAGGATTACAGGTGTGAGCCACCACACCTGGCCTTTATTTCCATTTTATACAGAAGGAAATGGAAACTCAAAAAGTAAACATGCCCAAGGTCAGAGGGCTAGGAAAAAACAGACTCTAATCATACTTTCACAAAACTGCCGTAACATATGCTCACCCCCAGCCTCTGGACAGCACTGTACTCCTGATCCCAACTCTCACCTGGAGGGGTGGGGATAATAGGGGAGATGTTTCCAGACCCCTGGGTATCCCAGCTGGCCACAGATGGGCTTCACACACACCTGGAACCTCTTCCCCCACCTTGTGGCCCACTCTGCCCCAATGACAAGCTTCTCTCCCTCTCACCAGCCTGGATTCCTGGCCAAGCCCCAACTAAAGACAAGGACAGTTCCCCGAGTGCTGAAAGCCCCAAATCAGAGATCAACTCTGCAAGGCTAGACCTTGTCCCCACTCTCACTCAATGACAGGTTGGCAGTGAACTGAAGGCCTTCCATGTTGGCCCTCTTGCCTGCATCTGTGAAGGAGACCTGAGCTAGGGAGGATGTCACATAGCCTTGGGGTGTGGCCCACCTGGTCTGGGAAGTGCGGGGAGCAGAGCTTCCTCTCCGCTGGTCTCTGAGCAGCCCAAAGGCATTTCTTCATCCTGCAACGTCCCGGAAATGGGCTGAGAGGCAGCTGGCCATAGGTACAGCACTTCAGAGAAGGACAAAGAGAGGGTCAACGAGAAGACACTGGGCGAAGGGGAGAGATTCCCAAAGGAGGAGGTCAAGGTGCAGAACAAAATACTCTGGGCTAGACGCAAAAGGAGCCACCTGGGGACTCCTCAGGCACCCTGCCTTTGGGTAGGTCCCCAGACAGCTGAGGGGGGACAGGCATGGCGCTCTGTCTGTCTGTCTCTCCTTCTCTTTCTCTCTTTTCTTCCTCTCTGTCTCTGTGTGTGTGTGTGTGTCCTCTCTCTGTCTGTCTTTCTCTCTGTCTCTCTCTTATAGGAAAGATTCCTAAAAAAGCTCTGACCAGGGCCTCCCTGGACTGAGCACTCCTACCCAGAAGACTAGAACGTTCTTCTTTAGCAGAGCCCGGATCCTCCTGGTGTAGTTCTCCACCTCCCCCACCCCACCCCTGCCCCGTGTCTACACGGTGTAGGTGAGGAAGTCTCTCATCTCATTTACCTGTGACACCTGATCAGCACCTGCTTCTCCTGAACCTTTCCCGCCCCAGACCGTGGAAGGGCCCCCAGCACTGACCTATGAGCCACAAGCCGACACCTGCAGCCACCAGCAGCCCCAGGGCTCCCAGCACCGCACAGCCACGCTGCATGGAGTGCCAGCACCCTGCCGGAGAGACTGTGGTGAAGGGCGGGGGGGGCTCCCTGTTCCTGCCAGCCAGCCTTGCTCCACCCCAAGACCCCACCACAGGGCTAGGCACCCATAGAGCTCTGTGTTCCATCAGTGTGGACTGGATAGGGGGCAGGGTCCTTATCACAGAAGCCCACAGAGCCTCCTCAACCCCCCAAATGGAAAAGAAGGAGCAAAGGCAGATCTAGGGGTAAGAGTGGCACAGCCTCGCAACATCAATCGTGTGGGTGGGGCTGACCCAAGGAGGATTCAGAGGACACAAAAAGATTTACACATGGGACTGTCCCTCACTGCCCCCACCCTGTCATTCCCCTGTGGCCTTTCCAGCCTACTGGGTTGCTGCTGGTCTCCCAACTCTGCTGTGAAGATCCCAGGTCCTGGACCCTCCTCTGTGTACTGAGCCTCCATAGGGGTGTGGTCATCAGCATCAGGCTCTGAGGAAAGAGTCGTCAGACCCCAGGGTCCCCACATCAGAGACTGCCAAGGGAAGACCCAGTCCACTCCCAGTCCCCATTCTCTAACCTCGACCATGCCCTCCCGCTACTTGCAAGCCTTTATTCATCTTGGAGACTGTCTGTCCACAGATTCCCCTCCAAGACCCTCTCTGCTCTCCTGGAGCCCATAACCTCACCCACTTTACTCTCACATAACCAGTCAGTGTCAGAGAAAAGACTTGAATCCAGATTTGGCTCACCCTACAGCCCACACTCTTAACCATTCCTTCATCTTGCCTCCTATGAGCCTCTAGAGCACATGCTGAAGTCCATCAATGTCCCTCTTCAGGCTACAGATCCCCCTGCCCCACATTCCCTCTCACTAAAGGAGAAGTGCCCCTCTGCCACACACACACCCACCCCCCCATTCATTCAGTAGATATTATTTAGCCCAAGTGCACAGGGGGATAATACTACAAAGACTCCAGAATAAATCAATGTGGACCACCCTTCCCCAACTACCTCAAAGAATTCACAGTCTAGCCCTGAAGATAAGTCATGTCAACAAAGGAGAATAGACCAAGCAGCAGAGGAAAAGTTCAGCCACACTACCATCATCATTTGAAAAAATAAGAGCTTACGCCTCACTAGGGAAAGAGGAAAGCTTCCTCGGAGAGGGAGACTGACGCAGGCCTCGATGGATGAATAGGGTTTGAACTAACACACATGGGCACTCAGGAGTCCAGGCAAAGAGAGGAGTTTAGGAAAAGGCACCGGGGGTGGGAGGGTGGGGTAAGGGAGGACAGAGCAGAGGCAGTAATGTTTGTGCCTGAAAGCTCATGAGCCCTGAGGAAGAGTCATAAAGATAATACCGGACAGTTCAAAGCTGGGTCTACTACCGACTAAGTGAACTTGGACAACTCAGGCCATCTCTCAAACTTCAACGTTTCTATTTATAAAATACAGTAATCTCTATGGCTCAATAAATAATCTCCCTCCTCTAGGGTCTTATCTCCCTCCATTGTTCTTCATGCCATAAGACCTGAGTAATCTTTCTAAAATGCAAATATGAGCATACAAACCCCATGTGTAAAGTACCTAGTGAATATCTGAAGCTTTCAGGATCAATCCAAAGCTCCGTGGCTCGACTCATGAGGTCCTCCATAACCTCTCCCAGCTTCACCTCTCCATCTTCACAGCCAGCCCTAACTCCTTGCAGAACTGAACTAGGGGTCACACCAACAGGCAAGCCATTCCTCAGCTCATTTAGGGACTTTGCACCTGCTGTCCCCTCCCCCAGATAGCTGACTCCTACTAACTCTTCGAGACTCAGTGCAGATGTCACTTCTTCAGGGAGCTTCCTTTGATATGTCCAGCACCTGTCGTGGCCTTGTATTGCACTCATTTCCTTCTCTCGCTCTCCTTCCTTACAGGTGTATGCATCCCAGGGCTGAGCACAGGCCCTGGCACAAAGAGGGAGTTCAATTAAAGAAGGGGAGGCAGCCAGGTAGCCTGAACAAAATAGTGTGATTGAAATGGCTTAATAAATAATAACACACAATGCAAATTTCGAGGATAATAATATTAATAAGGAACATCCATAAGCTATGGGTCCTTCCCCAAGGAAATTTATAATTTGGAAGAGTTGATTAGATCCCCCAGAATGACTCCCATCTCCCTGAAGACCACCTTTCCCTGTCAACACATAAGTGTTGTACCCCATGATCACAAAAGACCAAAACACTGACTCCAAAGTAATGTTGGCTTAGACGTGCTGTATGTGTGCTACGTGGAATGTTTTTTTCATACCAAACCCCTCCCAGTCCTGTCTTTGTGGTCTGCTGAACTGGCCTTCCTTTTTTTTTTTTTTTTTTTTTGTAGAGACAGAGTCTAACTTTTTAACCCGCAGTAGAGTGCTGTTGCGTCACAGTTCACAGCAACCTCCAACTCCTGGGCTTAGGTAATTCTCTTGCCTCAGCCTCCCAAGTAGCTGGGACTACAGGCGCCCGCCACAATGCCCAGCTATTTCACTGTTTTTGCAGTTCAGCCGAGGCTGGGTTTGAACTCACCACCTTCGGTATATGGGGCCAGCACCCTACTCAATGAGCCAGAGGCACCACCCTGAACTGGACTTCCTAACCCTCTCTGCCTAGGGGAGGAAGCCTTTGCCATATTCACTCATGTAGGTCATCTCCAAATCATTCTGAAAATCGTTCCACTGAACCCATAAGCATCCATGCCAGTTCAGTAGCAAATGAACTACTACTGAATTGGGTTTAGTGGCCCAATACCTTCCCTGAAGAGTAGCGCACTGGTCCCACTTCACCATCCCTACACCAATCACAGCCCGGGACCTGGAGGAGTGGCCCTCCCAGCAGCCGCAGGCCTTGCTTCCCCAGGAGAAACACAGTTGTAGTTTGCATCTTTTTCTTGTGCCTAAAGATGAGACTCTTGGGGCACAGGCAACACGGCCAGAGGATGGGCTTGGGAAAGCCAGTGAAGAACCCGTAACACAGTAGAGAAATGGCAACAGAGTGTGAGGCGTGGGTTTCTTCTCTGGGGATGTGGTTTTTCTTCAGCTGACGTCCATCTGGGCGGAGAGGCAGGCTAGTCTACAGAGAATTCCAGGGCATACCCAGCCTTTCCCCTCATCTCAGTATCAAGGGAACTTGTCTTAAAAGTCAGCCTCTGAACCGAATGGCCTCACTTCAGATACTTACCTCAAAACTCATTTGTCCAAGCTCATGTGGTAGCCTGAAAAAAATGACCCTTAATGGTATAAGATTCTTTGTCCTCTTTTTGAGTCAGAGTCCAATGTTATAATGATTTGCTAAATGTGGCCTATGTGCAAGGCGCTTAGTAGGTCTATGGGAGACAAGGGAGGATAAAAGGCAGCCCCTGGGGCGGCATCTGTGGCTCATCAAGTAGGGCACCGGCCCCATATACTGAAGGTGGTGGGTTCGAACCCGGCCTGGCCAAACTGCAACAAAAAAATAGCCGGGTGTTGTGGTGGGTGCCTGTAGTCCCAGCTACTCAGGAGTCTGAGGCAAGAGAATCACCTAAGCCCAGGAGTTGGAGGTTGCTGTGAGCTGTGTGACGCCACAACAATCTACTGAGGACGACAAAGTGAGACTCTGTCTCTACAAAAAAAAAAAAAAAAGGCAGCCCGTGGGGAGAAAATAGGGGTTTGGCCACACAAGACCCCTGCTAGGATCCAGCCCCCTTCCAGAGCTGTCCCGGGTGGTCTTTCCACCAGCCTACAATCCCAAGGGCAGGGGAGAGAAAAAGAGAGAGAGGCCCGTTCAGGGATGACACAGAGGCGTAGCCTTACCGTAGTGGTCAGTGGCGCTGCTGGAAAGCTTCAGGGACAGCTAATCATCGTCTTGCTCTCAGGCCAGCATTGATTCAATAGCCCAGCTAGCTTTGTTGGAAGATGAGGTCTTCCTAGTCCACACATGGCCCCTCCCTGTCTCCCCTCTCCACACACACACTCAGACACGCGCCAGAGAGACAATGAACTCTGCTCAGGACCCATGAATGGGCCCCTTGTTGCAGGAAAGGGGGCCAAGGGCTAGACAGGGCTAGGCAACCCCAGTCCCTCCCATCTGTTAACTGGAAGCTCAGAAACAGAAAAAGGTTACAGGGAGGAGGGGAGGCCAGCTACCGTTGCTTAGTAACCAGGTCCCTTATGCCAAAAAGTGTGCCCCATGCATGCTAGCACAATTCTCCCTTCTTGCTGACAGGGCTGTATTACAGACACTGATATTAGCACTTGTTGAAATGTTTCTGAACCCTCTGGAGTGTAACTTACATCTGTGTGGGTTGGCTAGCAGCCTGGGGCTGTCACCATGTTGGAATTTTGGGGGTGATGATGAGGGAATTTTGTCACTTCTCTCCCCTAGGCTGAACCTGCCACCCCTATACCAGGAAAGTGAGGCCCCCTCATCCTGTCTACTCTGGGAACCAGTTGCCACAGGAGCCCTCTGTGCTATCTTGTTTCAGAGCACAGGGTGACATAGCCAAGCCCAGGTTGTGCTGAACACACCTGAGAGCCACATATATCTCTTTAGGCAAGGAGGCAGAACAGTCCCCAGGGAAGGGAAGGCTAATGGGGCTTCACACATCCCTGAGGTGTGACAATTAAGAATACATGCTTAAATATGGGGAATGGGGCAAGGGAGGGGAGGGGAGAAGGAAGGATGGGTGGGGGAGTAATTGGTGGGACCACACCTACGGTGCATCTTAGAAGGGTACAGGTGAAACTTACTAAATGCAAAATATGAAGGTCTTAACACAATAACTAAGAAAATGCCATGAAGGCTATGTTAACCAGTTTAATGAAAGTATTTTAAATTGTACATAAAACTAGCACATCGTACCCCATGATTGCATTAATGTACACAGCTATGATTTAACTAAAATAATAATAATAATAATAAAAAGAATACACGTTTTAGACTCAGGCCTTCATCCAACCCCAGTTATCCTACTTACCTTACTCAATTTTGCTTGTAAAATGAGGATAATAGTACCTATCTCTAAAGGGTTGATGCTAGAATTTGATGTTAGAATTAACTTTTCTCTTTTTTAAATTTTAACCTGCTCCCCAGAAAAATTAGATGTTAGAATTAAATGAGATATTGAAGAGAGAGCCCTTAGCTTGGGGTCTAGCATAGACTATAGAAAATAGTAGCTGCTGAACCTCACCCACAGTGGCTTTATTTTAATCTCTGTTCCCTATTCTTATACACTCTGTGTGTCAAATCTGAGCTTATGGTCATCACTGAGCTCTCCACACACAAAACAATGAAGAGACAGAGGTTGGCCATAGATTACAGAGGAGGAAGACAGAAAAGGCAGCTGGAGTTGAGAATCTCGGGGTAGGCTCAAAGCCTCCTGGGACAATAACTCCTCAGACCACAAATCTGAATATCTACAGTGTGTCAGGAACTGGCCTAGGCATGGAGGATGAACAAGTCATAGACAGGGCACCTGCAAAATGGAAAAAGAGGAATAGATATAAATAATTGTTATTTGAAAAGGTGAAATAGCAAAGGCATGAACAGGCAAGTATAGAAAAACAGAGGAGTAACTGACTCCCTTTCCCAGAGGACACAGACAGGCTTCACAAGGAAGGAGACATTTGAGCTGAGTTTTGAGAAGTGAGAAGGCAGTCACAGAGAAGGGCATTTAAAATACATTGCAGGTGACGTCAAAGAAAATGGCAAAGTGAAGACCTTGGAACATCCCCCGCTCCATAAAAACAATGAACAAAAATGGTCAGAATCAACTTTTTCAAAACGTAGAAATTAATCAAAAGTTAATGGCAATTTGGGAAGTGTTTATTCAAGAAAAAGGACATAATTCCTGTAAGAGCAGTGACCTTGGTGGCATTTTAACTTGCTCTCATTCCATCCTCCTTACTCCGACTCTGCAGTAGCCTTGAAAACCAGCATCCCACGATTACAATGGAAACCAGTAGGCTGGCAGCTACAAGAAGGGACAGTAGAACAGGCTTGAACCTCCTGCAAAGCCTCCTTCCCAGAGAGGTGTCATTGTTTGATCTGTGGTGAGGGCTCTTGGAAGATCAGCCTTTGCAAGGCTGTCTTATGTGACCTGACTTGGAGCTTGCCCAGTGTCAGGTTCATGACCAAATGTCAGGTTTGTGTTGCTGGTTTTTATCCCAGTACCAAAGAATGGTGACTGAGACCGAGTCAGCACAACAAATGGGCAGACCACACAGATCCAAGCGGCAAGATTTATTAAGCAGAGTGAAGACCTCTGCACAGTATGTTAGAGAGGGAACAGGTCTATGTCTACAAGTGGAGAAGACCCTTAAATTGAATAGCGTTGAAGATTGAAGATTGAATAGCGTTCTCTCCTTTATGCTAAGGTTTTAACCTATGTTAAGTTGGTGCGGAATATTCATACAAAGGAGTGGAGAGTTCTCAGAATGGTAAGTCCTCCTTGTTTTTAACCTTGTAAGGCAATGTCTGGGGGTTGCCATGGCATTTTAAACTGTCATGGCATGGGCGGGTGTTATTTTTACTATGCTAATGAGGGTAGGTCACTTCAGGACACTGTCACCTTACTTATGGGCATGCTCTAAAGACCCCCTTTTGTGGCCTTGATCATATCTCCACTTTGTGGTTTCTCTGCCTCTTTCTAATTGGTCAATCCTTGGAGACCCCATATTGTGGACCAAATATCTGTTCAGTTCTTGGAAATCCCTTGGACAAGGTATCTGTTCACCCTCCTCCTAGCACCAGGGTAAACAGCTTTTTTTCTAAGAGCATTTATCAAAAACAACTAGACACAATTGTTGAATTTTGTAGCAGCCTGAGACAATAGATAAAGCTGGGGCAAACAATGGGTAAACCAAGAACCTTACAAGGTGAGTGGGTGAGTGATATGTCTATGAGGGACTTTGAAGGCCTCCAAAATATACCCGGGAATCTAGAAATCCACATATATGTATAGGACAGTGTGCGTGCCCAGGGGCACATGTGCAGGAAAAGGCTAGGGAAGGTCCTAAGCTCTCACCTCTAGCCAATCTTGAGGCTGTGTACGAGCAGGAGGGCTAAGGTGGAATTGTGCACTTCCATCTGAGTGATGAAGGCAGGCCCCAGCATAAACACAGAGCCTCTCTGCAACTGGGCAACTTACTGTTTCCAAGCATGAGGGCAGTCCCTGTCCATCTGCAACCTGACCACTAAGCCATGATCAAACATGACAAAGAATGCAGATTTTACAAAATTAGTTGAAATAATTCACTGAACAAACAGACAACAGCAAGAAAAAACAAATCTTGATAAAGAGAGATAATCGTATTTCCAGAGTTGCTATTTTGTATTATATATATATTTTTTTCTTCTTTTCCTTGTCTGAAGGAGACTAGCAGCATTTCTATTTATAATTATACTGCTAATTAGCCTTCAACTATTTGTATAGCACATAAGAAATAGCATTGCTCGCATATAAAGAAAGTGTATTATATTTTTTTAAATTCAGTTTTCAATAAGGCATTATGAGACATATAAAGCATTAAGAAAGAAAGGCCTATACACAGAGCAGAAGAGAAAAAGCAGTAAATAACAACAGTCCCCAGGCTGGGTGTGGTGGCTCATGCCTCCCTCCAAGGCAGGAGGTCAAGAGTTCAAGACCAATTTGGGCAACATTGCAGCATAGAGAGACTCTACTTCTATGAGGAAACAAAAAAAAGAAAAAGCCAAGACATGGGATTTACAAGGTGAAGACTTTAAATCAGCCATTCTATATATGTTCGAAGGAAATTGTGTCTAAAAAACTGGAGAAAATTATGAGAACAATGTCTTATCAAGTAGAGAATGTCAATTAAAAATAGAAATTACATTTTAAAAAACAAATAGAAATTCTGGAGTCTAACAGTAAATTCACTAGAAGGGCTCAATAGTAGATGTAAGCAGGCAGAAGACAGAATCTGTGAGGCTGAATATAGGTTAATTGAGATTATCCAGTATGAGGGACAGAAAAGGAGAAAAGAATGGAGAAAAATAAACAGGGGTTTATAGACCTCTGAGACATCATCACACATACCAGCATATGCACAATGGGCCTCCAAGAAAGAAAAAAGAATGACAGAAAGGGGCTGAAAGAATATTTGAAAAAATAATGACCAAAAACTTATCAAATTTGATGAAAAATATAAATCTACACATGAAAGAAACTCAGTGAACTGCAAGTGGGATAGATCAAAGAGACGCACACCTAGACGCATTATAATTAAACTGTTTAAGGTCAAAGACAAGGAGAGACTCTTGAAAGCAGCATGAGAAAAGCAACTCATCACATACAAGAGATCCTCAGTCAACAATTTAACAGTTAACAGTTAACTTCTCATCAGAAACCATGTAAGCCAGAGGGTCATATTCAAAGTCCTTAAAGTCAACACAAAATCTTATACCCAGCAAAACTATACTTCAGAAATGGCAAAAAATTAAAACAATCACAGATAGCAAAATTTGAGAGAATTCATAATTTGCAAATTTACCCTATAAGAAATACAGTCATGCAACTCATAATGACATTTTGGTCAACAATGAACCACATATACAGGCAGTAATCTCATTAGATTATAATGCAGCTCATTATATGTTATTTTTATTGTACTTTTTCTATGTTCAGAAGAAATGTTTAGATATATAAATATTTGTCATTGTGTTATATATAGATGCCTACAGTATTCAGTATAATGAAATTTTGCTGTGCAGGTTTATGGCCTAGGAGCAATAGGCCATACCACATAGCCTAGGGGTGTAGTAGTTATACCATCTAAGTTTGTATAAGTATTCTATAATGTTTGAACAATGACAAAATTGCCTATCAACACATTTATCATGCATTATAATGAACGAAAGTTTTTCAGGCTGAAAGAATGAGACGAAGACAGAAATTTGAATCCACATCAAGAAATAAAAAACACTGGTAAAAGTAACTACATAGGTAAATATAAAACACAGTACAAATGTTGTTTATGCTTATAACTCTTTCTTTCCTCCCATCTTATCTTTTTTTTCTTTTTCCTTTTTTTTTGAGACAGAGTCTCATTCTGTCATCCTGAATAGAGTGTCGTGGTGTCACAGATCACAGCAACCTCAAACTCTTGGGTTCAAGCAATCCTCTTGCATCAGCCTCCAAAGTAGCTGGGACTACAGGTGCCTGCCACAACACCTGGCTATTTTTAGAGACGAGGTCTCGCTCTGGTTCAAGCTGGTCTCGAACCTGTAAGCTCAGAAGTCAGGCTCTGATGGAGGCACAGGTTTTGAAGATGGCAGACAGGTTGAGTAAAGTGATACATCATGAGGAGACCTGAGCTACCAAATGGACAAGAGACATTCATCAGGGAAAGCAGACTGAGCCAGGCCTACTTCCAAATTTTCCAGTGAAGCCCTAGGCAATGAATCCTGGGTTTGTGCTGGGTTTGGTTTTGTCCATTGAAGATACCCAAGATAAGATTAGTCCACTTGACTCATCTTTTCTCCCAGTTCCATGCAAAGCCCCTGGGTATTCATATGCTAAAAACCTTGGGGAATTTTTAATTTAAAACATTCATCCCTTGGCCATCTCTGAAACTTCCTGAAGCATAAACCCTCCAAATGGGGACCTGATGTCTATGCTTTTACCCCTGATTCCACAGAAGTACAGTCTCAGTTAAACTTCTTAGTCTTCTTCAGGCCTGATAGTAGCAGCAGGAATTAGGGGAAGGAAAGTGGTGTTGTAAAAGAGCTTTTTTTGGGGGGGGGGGGTATTCATTGAGGGTACAAGAAACCATGTTACACTGATTGCATTTGTTGGGTAAAGTCCCTCTTACAATCGTGTTTTGTCCCAAAAAGGTGTGGCACACACCAAGACCCCACCCCTCTCACTACTTCCCTCTCTCTGCTCTTCCTTTCCCCACCCCTCCCTCATTCTCTCTCTGCTCTCCCCTTCTCTCACCCCCACTGTGTCATTAATTGTCCTCATATCAAAACAGAGAACATGGGATTCATGCTTCTCCATTCTTGTGATGCTTTACTAAGAATAATGTGTTCCACTACCATCCAGGTTAATACAAAGGCTGTAAAGTCTCCATTTTTTTT
>CAUYON010047317.1:0-15568 GCA_963573935.1 Arctocebus calabarensis
TCTGTTTTTGCCTTCCATTTCTCTATCTCTTTGAGCATTTGGGAGCGTTCGAAGTCTCTGTCTTCAGTTTCAGAAATCCTTTCTTCTGCTTGCTCCATTCTGTTACTGAGGGATTCTACTATATTTCTCAGATCTTTGAGGGCTACAACATCTTGTTTCAATGTGTCAAAATCTTTGGCCATTTTCTCTTTGAACTCGTTCAGTTCTTGAGACATCTTTTGTGTCTTTTGGGTTACTGCTTGAAATTCTAATTCCATCTTTTCCTCCTTTCAGCTGATCTTAGTTGCTATCCAGACTCTGAATTCAACTTCTGACATCGCAGTCATTTGCTTATGCAAGGGATTTTGTGCTTCATCTACCTTGTCATTCCTTGGGGGAGTTGATCTACTCTGGTTATTCATATTGCCAGAGTTTTTCTGTTGATTCCGCCTCATGATTATTTTTCACTGTTGCCTATGACCATCCTCAGAATTGGGGAGGTGTCTCTCCGAGATCAGACCCTGGCAGAATCACTCTGTTGTTACTGGATCTTTGTAGGGAGTGACCCTGTGTTTCTAATGATTTCTCAAACCCTGGAGGGTAGAGAGCTTAAATCCTCCTCACCCTGCTTAGAAGACACTTTAAATTGCTAACTTGGGCTAAGCAGAAGCTTTCCCAGGAAAGTGCTGTGTCTGGGATCACTCCTTGAGTGGCTATCTACTTACCCATTATGCCAAAACCGGTCTCACCCTATTCCCCTGAGGGCTAAGGCTGCAAGGCGTCTCAGTCCCCACCTGTAGGCTGCTCAGTCACTAGATTACTCGCTTCCGCCCAATGCCTGTTCTGCGACCCTGGGGGTGGAGCTTGCCAGGGCAGTTCTCCCACAATGGCTCCACACAGCCCACCACCAAACACTGGCAGCTCCGTCTGGCTTGGTGGCCCAGTCTGGGGCCCCAGACAACACTCAAAAACCCTGCACTCCTGCCCAAGTTCTCCCAAGGCAGTTCAACCGAGTGCCAAGTCCAAAAGAAACCCAAACAGCTCATAGGCAAGGCCTTTCCAGCCTGCAGTCCCACTGCTGCCCCACCCACAGCCGCCGACAGGATCAGACCGAATGAACAGACGCAACCATTTGCCCAGTCTCCGCTGCTTTAGCCTTCCTCAGGGTGTCCAGAAGCCTCACGCTGTCTCCCTGTGTCCCCAAAGGGAAGTTTCTGGGCAGATCCTGCCTGGCATAGATGCCTGAAGTCCTCTCTCACCAGTCTCCTATTCCTCTTAATTTTCTTTATTCTTAATTGACTGAGTTAATTCAAAAGAGTTCTGTTTGGGCTCTGAGATTCTTTCTTCTTCCTGCTCAAGTGTATTCTTAAAACTTTCTACTGAGTTTTGTATTTCCTTAAATGAATTTTTCATTTCTAGAAGTTCTATTTGTTTTTTAAAAAATAATAACTTGATTTCATTAGTGAATTTTTCATTTGTTTCCTGAATTGTTTTTCTGCTTTCTTTGAGTTGTTTTCCATTTTCTCTTGGATTTCATTAAGCTTTCTTAAAAACCATATTTGGAATTCATTATCTGTTATTTCTGTATGTTCATTTTAGTTGGTTTCCATTACTAGAAGCTGGTATTCCCTTTTGGAGGTATCCTTCCACTCTGATTTTTCTTATTTCTGATGTCCTTTGCTGATTCCTTCTCATCTGGGGCAGCTGTCACTTCTTATTTTAGATCCTTAGTGTGGTGGTTTTCTCGGTTGCTAATTGTTTTAGTCTATAGCAGTTGTGAGTTACATGTGTAGGCAGATTCCCTATCTCTCTTTATGAGGGAAAATGGAGGTATTTGAGATCCTTTCTCTTTCTATAGCCCTATGGTTTTCTTAACAGTGCAAATTATATTGGCATGCCCAGTTTGATCTCTGAGACAGTGGGTGGTGCTCGTGAGTGAGAATCAACCACATCCTGTATTATTGAGTCAGTAAATCCTGTAAAGGGCCATGCAAATTGACTCTCTGTCAGTAGTTGGTGCTTGGCAAAAGAAACAAGTGCAGGGACCTACTACTATTGCTAGCTCCTCAGAAGAAGAACTTAAATGTCCCAGGTGGCCCTGAAACTTCCAGATGAGTCCTTATTCTCCATCACAGCACAGCAGGTTGGGGAATGAGGGTAGGCATGGCCAGGTCAGGTAAGCCTGGCCTCAGTCTCTACAAAAGCTGATGAGGTAGCTATTTCAGTGGAAGTTAAAGGTCTTCCCCCAGGCTTCTGGGGAAAGCCACCTGAGAGTTACTGAATTGGCCTCACCCAGCCAGAAAGTCTGCTTGAGGAGATAGAGGCCATCTGAGATTCACAATCTGGCTGTCAGAAGTGGTTTTCACTCTTTTCTCCTCTCCCCTGATTTCTGGTTTTCTGCTTCTGTTAACCTCCTATAATGCAGGCTCGGAGCTTCCCTGTCTAGGATTCTACCCTGGGCTAGGAGCATGGCCTTCCTGTGAGGGGGTGGAGGAGTGGGCCCAGTGCTCTGTGGCTTAGATCTACACTGTACTCTCTGTTCAGTTCTGCCTACAAGGGCTCTTTACCTTATAAGATTAGTTTACAAGGCTTGGCACCTGTGGCTCAATGGGCTAAGGAGCCAGCCACGTACACCTAAGCTGGTGGGTTCGAATCCAGCCTGGGCCCACCAAACAACAATGATGGCTGCAACCCAAAAAATGGCCTGGCGTTGTGGAAGGCACCTGTAGTCCCAGCTACCTGGGAGGCTGAGGTAAGAGACTTGCTTGAGCCCAGGAATTGGAGGTTGCTGTGAGCTGTGATGCCACAGCACTCTATCCAGGGTGACAGCTTGAGGCTCTGTCTCAAAAAAAAAAAAAAAAAGATTAGTTTACAAATCTCCCCTCCATGCCCCAAGCAAATATAATCGAGGTGTGGGGCTATGGGATCTGGCCTGTAGGCCCATTCCCTGACCCCTTCTTGTTCAGCCCTGAAACTTCTTCCTCTGGAATGAAAACTCTTGTAGGTTCTTGCACTTTCCCCCCTCAGAATTGAATCTGATCTACGATTGTTTGTTTGTTTTGTCTTTTTCATCTAAAGCTTTTCCTTTTTTCTGAGATGATCTGGTAGCTGGTGTTTCTGGTCAGCCATCTCTCCAGATCCTCCTAAAACTCCACATACCAGATTTTTATGAGAGGGAAAAAAGGTTTCCTTATATGAAGATGAGAGGCTGCTTCAGCCAGCAAAGAAATTTCAAGAAGCTTTAAGGATGCACAGTTCTCATCTACATCATGTTCCTGTCCCATGTATCGGGATTTTATACTTCTCCACCATTGCCTTTACCTTAGCAGTATTTCTCAACTTCAGCACTACTGAGATTATTTTGGACTAAATAATTGTTCTCTGTGTAGGAATGTTATCCTGTGCATTCTAGGATGTTTTATGGTATCTGTAGCCTCTGCCAACTAGATACTGGTCATATCCAGCCCACATTTGTGGTAACACAAAATGTCTCTAGACATTGCTAAATGTTGCCCAGGAGACAGATCACTCCCAATGAAGAATCTCTGCCTTAGTGTAAGAGACCCATCCAGGATGCATATTCATCAGCACCACAACTCAATAATGCTTATATTTAGGCTTTATCCTTGATCTTCAGCCATGCTTGCCCTCAACTACTATCAACTATTTTGATTCCTTCAAAATCAGAGGAATTCCTTCAAAAACTGCCACAAAGTCTTCCAGATTTTCTACACTTTCTTTTACTTGGGAATTCATAGTTTTCATTTTGCTTTTTATTGTGTGTATTTTCTCTAAAGCAGTCATTAGCAGTTAGCCCGTCCTAGGGTTTTTGTAATCATCATTTCTGTTATAGTGACAAAGTGTCAGAACCACTTCAGCTCCCAGCACTTGTCTTCTATCTGCCCAACATCATATGCCATTACCAATGATAATGACTTGTAATGCCACACATTATTACTACCTACCTACTCTTAGAAAGAAGCCTGTTGGCTCTAGTAATGGCACTCCAACAAACGAGCAACTTTCAGGGGCCGAGGTAAACCAGAGAATCTAAAACCAAGTGCTTCCAATGTGGTCAAACTGGCTACTTCAGAAAAGACTGTCCCCAGCAGCACCACTGGCTGGGCAAGCCACCTGGCCCCTATCCAAAATGCAAGGGTGACCACTGGAGGGTGGCCTGTCCCCGGAGGCGAAGGCCTCCTGGGACAGTGACCCCATCGGAGCCAAAACTGGACTGAGTGTTCCTGGGGCAAATTCTCATGGCTCCAGTTTGTCATCACCCCTCAAGAGCCCCAGGTTTGCCTTATAGCGGAGTGCCAGGAGATAAAATTTCTTTCGGACACTGGCGCAACCTTTTCTGTACTTCTCTCTAATCCCGGTCTTTTATCTCCCAAATCCATAACTATACAGGGGGTTTCTGGAATGTCGGTTACCAAATTCTTCTCCCAGCCTTTAAGCTGCAATTGGGATGAATTGCTATTCTCTCATGCTTCCCTAATCATGCCTGAAAGTCCTGCTCCCCTTTTGGGGAGGGACATACTAACTAAAACAGGAACTTTCCCCTCCTGGAGATCTAGTCATGATCAAAACTCTCCCCTCTAATTCACCTTTCCTAGCCCTAACTTGGGAAGTCCCCTTTCCTGTTATCTTGTCTTCTTCTACTGTTAAAGTTATAGGGGTCGATTCCTGCATACATCATTCACGAGTAAAATCCTGGAACCCTCCATCTTCTACGGAGGCAGGCAATGAAGACAGCCAACCACATACCACCTACACTTGTGAGCCAAAATAAAGTTTGAAGTTACCATTTAGGAAACAGCAAGAAAAATCCTAATATGGTTTTCTTTTAGCATCACTGATTAAGTGCTTCTGACCTGACGCTGTTCTACCTTTGCCTATTACTGATTATACTAATCAGATTTATGTTTTCCAGAAATGTCATCAAGCCACACGCAATAAAGATGGTTCTAGTCCATGAACCCCTGTATCACTCTCCCTCCGGAGAAACCCTAACTGCCCCCTTCTATCTTCGCCCAATTCAGCAGGAAGCAGTTAGATTGAGTCTTTGCCCTTTTTCCCTAACAGCAGTTAGAGTTTCTACTAGGAGACGGAGAACTGATGCAGGACATTTGGTGCCCTAGCCAGCTCAGCGGAGCTGACGGACCTGCCACCTCCTCTTTGGCGGTATTGGTGCTGTGGCAGCCAGCTGAAGAACCAGCGGGCTGGATGACAGGCAAGGAGGGGGACCTCCAAAAAGGCCGGACAACTGCCGAGGAGACACCTGTGCCTTAGTGTCTCCTTCACTTTACACTAGGTCAATTTCATGTGAATTTCCTAGGCCTCAATTCCATGAATGAACTGTGTCCATTCATTGATACATTCATTCACTTTGCCCCAGCGGAAGGGACTGTGTTCATTCGTTTCCTGGCCAAGGAACCCATACACCTATATATACCCAGAGACTAAAAGCCTGAAGGGGGAGATGGGGAAAGACCAGAAGAGAAACGGAGAGAGTTTTTCTCTCCCCACTTGAGTTTTCTCTCTCTACCAGGAGCTTCAGTGTTTTCTATATTCTTTTCTGTAAATAAATTCTGTCTTACCACTGGGAAAAAAAACAAAAAAAGAAAAGAGAATGCCATGGAGGCTATTTTAAACAGTTTGATGAAAACATTTCAGATTGTATATGAACCCAGCACATTGTACCCCTTGATTACACTAATGTACGCAGCTGTGATTTAATTAAAAAAAAAAAAAGAAAGAAAGAAAGAAAATCTAATAATGGGAAAAAATGATAAATTTAAGTTGAAGGTCAGGCTGCAACATAGTGAATGTCCTGGCATCTTCAAACATATCAAGGACATAAAAAAGAAAGACTAAGAAACTGTTCCAAGTTAAAAAGACTAAAGTGACATGACAAAAAATGAATATGTGATCCTGGATTAGATGAGGATACAGAATATGTGATCCTGGATTAGATGTGGATACAGAATTATTGGGATAGTTGGTGAAATCTGCATAAGGTGTGTGGATGTGATAATATTATTGTATCAGTATTAACTTCCTGATTTTGATACCTATATGGTAGCTTACATAAGAGAATAGCTTTGTTCAGAAATTCACTTGGAAGTATTTAAGAATAAAGGAGCTTAATATTGAAAAAAAAAAAAAGAAAAAGAAAATAGTCCCTGCCTCATGAGGTTTTAAAATAATAAAAAAGTGTACTTTGCTAAGAAGAATAGTGTAATGGATCTGAAGCACAAAGACTAGAACTTGGAATACAGTTATTCAATAAACACAAGCTTCCAGAGACAGGAACTTTGTGGGTTTTGTTCATGACTGTACCCTCAAGGGAAGCCTAATGGGTAGTTAGTGCTCATTACCATCTGATGAGTGAAGGAATAACATGTCCTCACAGGGTTATTGTGGGAGTTGCCTTGTGTAAATATGCAAAATGCCGATGCAAAGTAGCCACTCAATAAATATGGATTACATTCTCTTTTCCCAAATAAATAAATAAATAAATAATTGGATGCCTGCAACATGAAAGTCATATGGATGATAAGTTCGCACGCTGAGAGGGTCAGTTTCATAAAACAGCATTTTTGCGACAAAACAACAAAAAAAACAGTCTTTGTTGCTAAAAAATAATAAAAACTATAGAGGAGTATAAGATTAAAAATTGCTTCTCCCTAATAATCCCTTACTCTAATACTTACCACTGTTACTTTGTTCATCTTTCTGGATACTTCCTACATTTTTAAGATCTTTTAACTACATATGCATAAAAGATATATTTTATAATATTACAAAAATTGAACACCTTTTGTTTTGTAACTTGCATGTTTTTCATTTTATTGTGGACATCTCTTCACATTGGTCCACGTAGCCAGATCTATATCATTTGTACAATAGCTGAGTCACGCTGTACCCAATCTACTGCCCACAGACATGTCAGGTGTTTTAGTGTTTTACTGTTACAGTGTTGCACTGATGTGTGGAAATCTCTGAACATTTATAGGGCATCATTCTGTGTGCTAAACTCTAAAACTACAATTGCAGATCAAAGGATACATTTATTTTTATTTTTACAGTTACTATTAAATGACCATGTAAAATGTTTATACCAATTTGAAGTCCCCGAAACAATGTATGACCACCTGTTTTGCCCAAATACTAGCTAATACTCACCATCATCAAACTTTCAGACTTTTGTTTATAGATAAAAATTATATGCTCACTTTAATTTTCATGATCATTATTGAGATTCAATACCTTTTCAGTTGTATGCAGATTATTTATTCTAATTTGGTGAATTAGCACTTCATTTCCTTTTTCATTATCTGAGAGGCTGAATTTTTTCATATTTATTGCTAGTGGTTCTTAGTTTATTATTTATGTAAATACTCAGAGATATGTATTAGACAGAGGTACAGCACAAATATGTAGATAGATAAAAAAGAGAGATTGATAGATGTCTCTTATGTAGCTAGATAAATTAGAGAGGCATAGGAAGAAAATAATTTCTCATGGTTTTTTAAAAAAAAATGTTTATTTATGGGTGCCTTCCCTATATAGGAGTTTGTAATTTTGAAGTTATCAAACCTGCCAGTCTTTTTGGTTGTTGTTTATTTGTTTTTTACAATTTCTAGATCTCGCTTATTGTTGAGAAAAAAATCCCCATACTATAAGACAGTAAAAATATCCTATCCCTCTATGTCCAGTAGTGCTAAGATATATCTTTTTTTTTTCTTTTTTTTTGCAGTTTTTGGCTGGGGCTGGGTTTGAACCTACCACCTCTGGCATATGGGGTTGGCGCCCAACTCCTTTGAGCTACAGGCGCCGCCCCATAAGAGATATCTTTTGATCTATGCTTCATTTGCTAAATAATTTTCTAAGTGTGTGAATTCATGATCTCATGAACCAGACACAATGTGGAATTTATTTTTTGTAAATAAAATGGTATTTTTTGCAAATAACTTCACTAGCTCCATATCACATATAGCTGTATTTAATGAGATAAAGCTGATGGAAGTGCTTTATAAATGGCAAAACATAGAGCCTTTCTGCTACTCAAAACATCAGAGAAATGTGCTCAATACACACAAGTATTTTCTTTTGTAGGTTCTGCTATTAATAGAGCTTTCAATAGTGATTTGGGGTGTCTTTATCATGTGAGCTATACTGCTAACACACAGAGGAAATTCCATAATGTTTAATCCGAAATATATGATTTTAGTGTTCCATGTTCTTGTAATTATACCTTAGTGCACACCATGCTGAACCTTCCACTTGAGCAATTTATATTACGAATATCCAACCACACCTCAGGTTACAGCAGTAAAATACCAGTTCAGATTTACTGATTAAAAGCAAAGTCAGAGAGATGGATTAAGGAGGTGCCAAGTTGATCGAAAACTCTTTCACTAAGACTTATTTTACACTCAGTCTACTTTATTTTTGCATAATGTTATAACCTGAAATGACTCTAAAAGGACTAGAGACTGAAAATCTGTGGTATTTATTATTCTTTTTCTTGAACAGGTGTGTGCTTGTGTGTGAGTGTGCATCTCCCATATGTAAAACTCTGTGATAGGTGCTCAGGGAGATACACAGATACAACCCAATTATTCTCTTTAAAGGTGCTTGCTCCCTAGAGGGGCAACTACATATGCACAAATTCCTCAGGAAAGAGGATATATCATGTGCAGGGTTGTATGAAAAGTAGACAGCTCAGGTTCCAAATTATAATTGTGTGAAGATCTTTAAATCTCCTGTTGGTGTCAGAGGCCCAAATGGGCAGCCTCCCAGCTGATGATGAACCACAGCTGTGGTTTGTTTGACATGCAGTGTTTATTAAAAATTTGACTTAGTTGCCAACATTCTAAAATTTGGAGATTTTACATTAAAACAAATTAAAATTTCAATCTTATCCAGATAAAAATGGGAAGCTCTGGCAACATCAGGCCCTCATTAAAGAGTGGTAACAAATCAGCTGGTGCCAAGGATTGCTTTTCCTTTTTAAAATGGGCCATGTGGCCTCCAGTTTACCACAGTCTATACCATGCCCTATTGCACTACCTCTTCCTCACGTTTCTGTTGCTGCTAGCTTCCTATACTCATGCCAAAAGGAATGACCTGAGAACAAAGAAAGCAATGACCTAGTTGCAGTATAGATGCCCGGAGTAAGTCTACTTAAAACAGAACATTGGTTGACAGACGGGCCCTGTTATCACTTAGCAGAAGCAAAATATAATTAAATGTCCAGCCATAAAAGCATAAAAGGGCACATGAAAAAGCACATCTGAGTGTTGCACCTTCACATCAGAGATAGATTGTTGCCAATTAGAACATGTTGTGAGAGTGGGACTCCAAACGGATTGTGCCTGACAGTCAGATAATTGTGATCCCAGTTCCTGTGTAGAGGGAAGAGGCGAACCATGACACATTCTAAGCAAGGCCTCCATCCGTGTCATGGAGGCTCTTTTCTAGGATGGACTTGCAGCATTTTACTGCCTTGAGGCAAAGGCACTTGGTCTCCACAGTCCTCCAGTGACCTAGTAGGCGCTCCCCCCAAGTAGGACCTCAGTCCAGAGACCTTTTTTTTTAAATTTTGATACTTTTAGGAGTTCAAGTGGTTTTCGGTTACATGGATGAATTTTCTAGTGGCGTGTACCCTTTTCCTCCATCATGGCTCCCAGCCTGTCCCCTTCTGAGTCTCCAATGAAACGACAGTCTTTGTGAAGGCAGTTCCATGTAACTCAGTGGAGAGCTGTCAGCCAGCAGCGCCGGAGGAACATATAGCTCAGGCTTGAAAGGGGGAAACACCATGACACCCAGCATAGTCACCTTTTGAGGAGGCTTTCCCTGGCCACTCTCAATTTTAGCAATCTCTCCTCCCTGACACTTTACATTTATTGACTCTTTATAGTTGTTTTCCTTATCGCTTCTAACAAGCCGTGTACTTTTCTTCTGTATCTTACTTAAGGCATCTCCTGTATTAGCTTGGAGAGGGAACAAATTCCTGCTGTTTTATTCTCTGGTGTGTGCCCAGTGACTGCAACACGACTGCCTCGCATAGAGCAGATGGACAAACAAATGATTGTTCTGACCCAGGCAATGGATGGAAGAGTTTGGCTTTGGAAGGTTTCTGTCTTCAGAGAGATTTTTAAGAACTGAGTGAGGTGTGTCCCTGAGAAGGGGCTGTCTGTTAGGTCATTCCTGGGGACTTCCAGAGACAGACGCCTTCTTTTGCAGTAAAGGCAGGGACTCTGGAGACAGTCCCTTCCCTCTGGAGGAAAGCTCCCTTCCTGAAGGACGGATCACAGGTCCTCTCGATTTAAAGGAAGATTGTACCCTGATCACCTAATAACTAGAAAGGAAGAAGATGATGAATGACACGTTTAAGAGGGATTGCAAGGGGCTTCATGCTTCACATGGCTAAGTGAGGATTTAGTAATTTACCCCCCTAAAAAAGAAGTATTAAAAAGGAAGGCACATTAGGCCAGGGTCGTACAATTGCAGCCACCACATCGCAGTTGGACAGGGAGAAATACCTTCATGGAAATCAGATTGGATCTTTCAATAATGCAGAGGCAAGAAATCTGAGGAGCTGGAGAGCACTGGCAGGTGTCTTCACAGCTGTACGGCTGAAATCTGCACATTACATTTCATCTGCAAGTGTTAGATAATATTACATTTTGGACCAATTCTTAATGGGGCCTCAATCTTACTTTCCAGATTTGTGACAGTCTGAGTAGAAGCACACATATTCTCATGTTTTTATCCTTAATGCACCACCCAAATTTTAAAATGTTTTCCTTTCTAGTTCTTTCCCCTACTCCCCCCTTCCCTCCTAAGACTCATGCTGTTCACATGTGAATATCCTGATTGGCATGAAAGAATGGAAACCACTTGAGGAATTTTCTTTTTCCTTTCTCGGATAAATAAACAACTTTTCTCAGTTGTTACATGTCACTTTTTTTAATTGTCAAAACATCTTAGAATTCACATCTGTACCCAAACTTGAGAGCTATCAGCATTCACAAAAGCCTCCTCTTTAGCTGAAATATTTTCTTTTTTAAACAATATTAACTTATTTTATCTTAGCAATGCCAGTACCTGCAGGGCTTAATATCATCTTTTATAATTTAATCACTCCTAAAATTCCTAGACACTCACGTTATAGATGAGGAATTTGGGAATACAATGGATCACAAGTAACTCTCAAGCCCTCTTAACCCACTTTATAAACACAAGAAAACATTTCCTTGATGTCCTTATTATATTCTAATCATGGGTGTTATATTTTCTGACTATAACCAAAGAAATTATATGGTTTAATTTGGTAACTGTTCTTTCTCTATTTATATTCATTCTCTCTCCCTCTCCCACACCCCTTCTCTTATCGTAAGTAGTTTAAATTTTTTGAAGTATAAGAAGTAGAGGAGATTAGGGAGACCAACTACTAAAATATGAGCAATAAGTCTTAGCTGAATGGAGAAGTTTGAATCTTTCAAAAGAAAGGTTAGGAGAACTAAGGGGAGTTAGATGGAACCCATGCAAAGGCTAAGATAAGAGAAAGCATTCTATGAATGATGAAACAGGCTGAATATAACCAGGCAAAAGGGCATTGGCCAAGCAAGAAAGTTAATTTTCTCATATAGGTCTTCAGTGAATAGCTCTGTTGACCTTCCATACTGTTCCTCTATGAATTCCGCATTTAATTAGCACAGCTCATTTCTTGAAGATTTATTACTTTGTAGGTCTAATGACCAAATGAGTTTTACTGGTCTACAATGGAGCTTCACCCTCATCCAGTCCTGAGACATGCGGTGACAACAAAAATGGTCTCCAAGGTCAAGGTAGTTTGAGAAATGCTTCCTACTGAACTAATCTCCTGGCTAATCCCCTGGTCCGTTCCACGGGAGTGATCTGTAGTTCACAGCACTCTAGCTCTTTTTAGGGGAGGTGAGTCAATATTTTGTTTGAAAACTATTGAAATCAAAATGCAAAGGAAGAAACACAAGGAAGTAATTTTTTTAAGTATACAAAGTAAAAACCTGAAGCTCTCTTCTCCATTCTTTTGCTATTCCAACCCCCCCCCACACACACACACAGTCAGATGTGACTGCCCCATCTTTGCTCTCCAGCTGTCCAAAGTTACTTTTATTCTTTGTTGGCTTAAGCTAAGTCTTTATCTTCAAAATATCCCCCCATTAAGTAGCTTCTCATCCCTTCAGAGCCTTTCTTTCCTCAGAACTCCACAAGCAGACAAAACAACCCAGGATGTAACTTTTCCTTTTGATAACATTAACAAACACTGTGTTTCCAAACTATGAGAATCACCAACATGTTGACAAGGAATCATCAAAACTGTAGTGTAGGAAAGCCAAGGAGCCTTCTCCGTCAGGGAGGTGTACGGTACGCATTTGATCACACAGGACATGACAATGTGTGGGTTGCATCCACTGGAGTCACAGCTGTCTTCCTTTCAGGCACCTCCTGAGTGTCCCCCAGCCTCTCACCCTCACATTTCAGGCAGTCAGCCCTAGGAAGAGGACCCCCGAAGCTAAGAGGAAAGGGGGTTGATTTCTGAATTCCCATCAATGCCCGTGAAGTCCTCTCCTTGACTCTATCTCAGTTAAGCTCCAGACTTACAGAAAGTCTTTTGAACCATTTGAGTCAGAACAGAGGCAGGAACAGGGACGGTTTTCTTCGCCTCTCCAGGATCACTGATAGACACAGAAATAATAACAAAAAAATTAATGTATCTTTTTTCTTAGAAAAATATAAATCATTCAGCTCACCTGCTTTTCAAATTAACATCAGGGAAATTAAAGATGTATTCAATAAGTAAAACAAATGTTTTTAAAAGAATTCTCAGACCCATTTTCTGTCTAGTTTGGGGCAAAGAGTAAGGGGGACTGGGAGTGATGGTGAAGAAAATGCTTGGAGGGAGGAAGAAGCTACATAAAAAGGAAGGGGAAATGCAGATGGTGTAAGAAGGACAAAGGGAAAGGGACAGACAGAACAGCAAAACAGTCACAAGGGGAGAGAGAAGACAGAGCGTTTCGGTAAGTCCTGAGGTGTAAATTACAAGCTGCAGTTCACCAGGACCATGGATTCTGGCATGTTCTCATCAACCCAGTGAACACCCACTCCCACCCGGCCTCTCCTCCACAGGGGATACAGTATTGAACAAAATAAAACATCTCATTGAAATGTTGATGATAAGAAAATATCTGTTATACCTATTCTCTTAAGGTAATATTGACTAAATATTTTCTCAATAGATTTCAAGATATCTTAACACATCTCCAAATATTCTCCTGTTAAGGCAATTTAGATTATGTGGTCAGCAAAGTCTCTGAAGAGATAAAAGCAAAGTGATGTAAACAGCAAGGAGAAGCCAAATGTGTAACAATGACGATCATTCCAGACCAAGGAAACAGGTACAGGGTCCTTCAGGTAAGAAAGGGCTTCTCAAGTTCCAGAAGGAGACGGAAGCTCAGTGTGGCTGACACACAGGTACAGGAGGGAGGAGGCAAGTGCAACAAACGGCGTGGTTTCCAGGCAGTGACACTGCTCTGCATGATGCTACAATGTTGAATATGTGTCATCATAAATTCGTCCAGACCCGAGGGGCGTACAACATCAAGAGTGAACCCTAATGTAAACTCTGGTTCTGGGTGATGAGGTGTCCGTGTCTGTTCACCAATTTAATGAATGGCCCACTCTGATGAGAGCTGTTGATAGTGGGTGGCTGTGCCTGTGTGGAGGTGGGAGGTGAAAGGGAGAGCTGTGCTCTTTCCCCTCAGTTCGGCTATGGACCAAAAACTGCTCTAAAAAATAAACTCCATTAGTAATAAAGTCGGAGTGGAAAGCAGAAGCTAGATCATGAAATAGAGTAAGAATTGGGACATGGGACTATACTCCATACTAATATGAAATCAATGTATAAACAGTTATATGCTCATAAGAACAATAAACACTAATATAGTCCAGTTCAGGGATAGAAGGAAGAGGGAGGGGGAGGGAGGCCATTTAGCAAAAGGAGGGAGGGCATGAGGCGGCATCTCACCTAAGGTGCACATTGCGAGGGATGGAACTTTTCCCTGGAGTGAAACAACGTAACCTAAAAATTGTACCCTCATATTAATTTGATTTGATTAAAAAAAAAAAAAAGAATAGGGGCAAGAAGAATCTTAAGAGGCTATTGCAGTTATCTAGGCTGGAGGTCATGGGTGGTGCTAGATTAACGGCAGTCAGAAGAATGACCTTTGAAAAAGAGTCAGTTCACTTATTAAAATGTTGCATATGACGGGTAAGAGAAAGAGAAGAATCAGAGATGTTTACGGGGACTTGAGATTGAGGATTAGGTGGGTGATGGTGCCGTTTACTGAGCTGGGGGTGGAGAGGTATTCTGTTTGGGGTTTCAGTTTCACGTGGTGTTGGGGGTGGCTGAAGAATCCGAAGTTCTCCTTTAAACACCTCAAGGCTACAATGCAAGTATTAGGCTCCAAGGGGAGGTGTGGAGTGGGCAGTTGGAAACACAACTCTAGAGTTCGATTAAAACTCTTCACTTTTGGAATTGCCTTCTCTACAGATTTTCTACTGCTCAGACATTTTAACCTGGGAAAAGGAACTAGAAATAATGACAGGAAAAGTTCTCTATACTACTAAGTGTCACATCAGTAATAAAAATAATACTAACCACAAGATCTAGACGAAATTAAGCACAAGGTCAAACCAACCTAAACCTTGTCCCACCAGAAAGGAAACACATTCTATCTCTGGAAAGTTGAGACACTGGGACCTGGGAAATGTCCCTATTGTCTGTAAATATCGCTTTAACCAAGGAGAAGAAAATAGGAAAAGGGGTTACTTTAATTTAGGTAAATTAATTTGATGGAAAATGTTCTTCTCAGGGACATTCTCTGCAAGGTATAAGTAAATGGAACACTAGTTATTAAAAAAGTTACAAGCATATATTTGTGTTTATTAGATTATTATAAAACTTTCAAGCATATTTGTAATTTTGCTTATGTTCATAGATAAGGCTGGTATTAGCTTCTGGTTTACTACGTTATTAATATAAAATATTGTTCATAGAATACTTCACATCAGTAGCATATGTTCTTTACTGAGTTAATCGCACCTGTGATGCGCAGACACAGTCTAAGCCCAGTGCTAATGTCTGACTTAACATGGAATATTCTTTGATTAGTCGTAATGTTTTAGCAGTTAAAATAAAATGCAGTAACCAAATATTGACATGGAAGTAGAAGGTAAAATGGGTCTATTTTATGTCTATGGTGGAAACACTGCTCCATAAGACTGTGTTTAAAATAACTTTTCAATTCTTAAAAAAGTGTTTCAAAATACCCTCTCTCCCAAATTCCCACTTCATTGAGAAGCTTCACAGTGAAAAAAAAAGGAATATCTGGAAAACTTTTTTTTTTTTATAATTTTATTGAATCATAATTCTGTACATTGGTGCAATCATAGGGCACGATTCATATACATTCAGAAATGTTTTGATCGTACTGTTACAGTTAGCCTTCATGGCATTTTCTTGATCACTATATAA